>WKLE02004127.1:0-21357 GCA_014885115.2 Asterionellopsis glacialis
TATTTGGCCATTAAATTGATTCATTTTTTTGTTCATGTCGCCTAACTGTTTTAATGGATCTGCTGAAGCTTTCGATCCACCATTTTGAGATGTAGAATTGTTCCCACCAGATGCTGACTGTGTTTGGTTGGACTGTGCTTGCTGCGTTAATGGTGATGTAATCTTGTTTGGCTTCGAAGAATTTTTCGAAGGTGTGGCATCTACTATTACTTCTGGTTCCTCTTCGGCATTTCCAGGGACGTAAATGGATGGAGCTGCCCCAGTCCCTGATGAAAATTTTGTGTTGCTTGTCATGTTCCTATCAAGCCCAGTAATTATCGGTTGAGGAATGTGCTGCATGTTAAAGTGACTAAAAAAAGTGAGAGTTACACCACAACCATCCTAAGCATTTCAAGGGACTCATACATAAACAGGATTTATCGGTCATTTTACTTTACAATGTCATTTATGAAATCTATGAAGAAAACTTACGAAACTGGAACAAAAAATAATTACCCTGCTTTGCTAGTGCTGAATTTTCTCGCTGATGTGAAGAGATCTGAAAGACTAGCTGGCTGATCCCAACGGTGTTGACAATCACTTTCTCCGAAAGATGTTGTGCGATACTATATGAGACGATCATTTTTACTTTCTTGGTTTTGTCTCGGGAAAGCGAACCATCTTTGTATTGTGTGTTCCTACCCATAAATAATATTACCTTGGTACGAAGGAATATGTACCACACCAGGTACTCGTGACTCTTTTTTTACGTAATAACTCGATGCCGAAGAAGCGAATTCCAAAGAGTCCGCCAAGCATCACATCAAAGCAAATTTGGTAATTGAAGTGCCTGGTATTTACGGCAACGAGCCTAGTTATTTCTAGTTTCATGATAATAAGACTACGACCTCTCAATGAAAGATTTGAGAAGCCCACAATATCGTACATGACTACTTTTGCTCTCCTCACGTCTATATTAGAATATAAAGTCACTCTGGATAAATTGAAAGGAACCTAGATTTTTCAATAACGGTAAAACTGCACAAACAGTACCGGTAGAGATAAAGAGAAAAAAACATCTAAAATCATAGAGGACGTAGCATGTATAAATTAAACATCTTCCTTTGAAGCGATAATTCCAATCTGAGAAATTGTACTGTATTGTGTCAGGGACTCAATGCGTTTAGCATTCTCCCCGTCCTCATGCGAAATGTGGTATGGTCTCACAGAATATTTTAGTAAAATTCATGAAAAAAATAGAGAGATTTTTTTCACTGCCATCCTATTTCTGCATTCACTCTATAACTCAAACCAGATGCCACATTGTTATGAGCGAGAAATGCAGTCTATTTCAAAAAAGCATTATTACTATACATACAAATTTCATCAATAAAATATAGATTATTCGAATATGTCTTCTGTTATAACTTTGGCTTCATTTTTAAGCATTTTTCATCATCTTTAAAACAAAAAGAGAAGTTCAACAAATGTACTTCAACTTGCTCCCGCACCACATGCCGAGAAAAGGTTCATGACTTTCTGCATATTGTACGATGCATTTTTGAAAGTCCTTTGAAGGCTTGTAATAGAATATGTTATATTTTTTGCCTGTTTGCTGAAATTGTTGACTTGACTTTGAAAGTTTTGCACTGGATTTTTGTTAGATGATGGTTTTGACGAAGGTGAACTACCGTGATTGCTGTTTGATTGGTTATTATATTGAACGTCCTCTTCCTGTTTTTGTTGGTGCTGTTGTGTTGCGTTCTCGGTTAAGGGTGATAGTGGGAGATCGTTGCTTACATTGTTGGTTTTGTTGGCTAGAATTTTGAACTTTTCAGAAGCAAGGTCAATCGTATCTACATCACCATCATCATAGTAAATCGTGAAAACAGATCCACCAGAATCTTCAGAAACAGTACCCTGCGGCATTGCAGTGATAGTTTAGTCGCACATCAACATAAAGTAGAAACGAACGTTTGTCAGTTTTATAGCATGCGATTATGAGAATACATAAAATACTGTAATATTGTGAGTATGAGATCAAAACTTTTTCAAAGACGACTGACTCACTCTGTACCACGCTTCGTCCGCCGGCCAATACACGGAAACTCTAGTTCCGATTACGACTCTTTGCCACTTATTATTTGAATTTTTATTAGCTACCATGTTAATTTTCCGAAAAATGATAGACGATTATGATGTTTTAATCACAACACTGAGACGCTTGCTTTCGTCCGCGAGTTTTTTCCCCTCGTTTTGGCGAAGTTTGTGGCATCAAACCTTCCGTGCGATGAACGAAAAAAAATTTTGGGAATTCGCTTTTAGAATATACCTTTATATCCGGTATCGAATACTTTAATTCCCGTCATACCCGGAAGAGTCGTAAAAATTTTGCACTGTATGTATTCATAGTAGGAGTCAATGGATTAACGGTAGAGATCTGACAATGGGTCTAACCTTCGATCATTCTTCAATCAAGAAAAAAATCGTTTGATTCTACGTGTCATGGTACAAACTGGGCTAATAGATATTGGCACCCTTTGGTTCAATTGTTCTGCAATTCGTAGTATTTTGCCGTTGACGAATTCGGAATGAAAGGAGGCTGCGTTCTCATCAAATCCCAATCAATCGAAAAGTTCAACAAAACAAGCTCTACTAGTAGAGCGAGCGAGAGAGACAGAGAGATGCAGCAAGAACTCCTTCTAACATCGGTTCTAACATACATAGAATTATTTTGTCAGTTACGGGGTCTAACACAATTATTGCGACCTCCGAGCTTTGATCCTTGATTTTTGGGGTGAGAATCTGACACCGCAGCATTCTATTAATATTCCGCATCACTAATAACCGATATTGGCTATACTCTTCCAAATTACATTGAATCTTAAACGCGGTATATTTCTGCGAGAACTCTTTCTTTGAATATCAAGATTGTTTACCATGAGTAATAAAGAGGTTGAGGTATGCGATTGTTGTGGACTACCTCCACGTCTTTCACCTTCAGGAGAAGTAATACCTTTGCACCGATGTTCTCGGTGTCGAAAAGCTTTGTACCATGATGCTGCCTGTCAAAAGAAACATTTCCCTGACCATAAGAAAATTTGTCGCAAGCTTGCTGCTGAAGCCGCCGGCAAGAAAAGGGCGAAAAAGGAATTATGTCCAATGTTTTCCCTTGAAGAACGAGAGGGAAAAGGCAGAGGTATTTTTGCGAATTTTCCTATTGAGACTGGTAAACGTATTTCACCGTCCGCTGCTCGTGAGTACTTTGATCCGATTGTATTGCCTGCACTTAATGAAAAAGATAGACATGAGCGCTGCTCGTGGTGCTTCAATAGGCTAGAAGATCATTCAAAGTTTAGGTACGAAGAGAATGAACACACCGCTTCTTATCCTGTGATCCTTTGTTCGGAACAATGCCGTGACAATGGTCGAGAATTTCTTGCGGTTGAAGAGAGATCCGTAAAGGCTTTAGTTGATCAGGCACAAGAACATCATAAAACTACGGCAAATGCAAATGTTGCTATCATTGCTGTACTTTTGTACAGACTAATATTTCAAATCCTTCGTGAAGAATGCTCCAATGATGGAGGAAGAGATAAAAAATTCAACTCTCAGTTAGAAACAAGTACACGTTCCTTCATTGATGATATGCATAGCCTCACTTGGGAAAATGAAAAGGAAAATTCAGTAGTGTATATGAGATCATGTGCAGCACAGGCAATCCAGTATGCCTTTTCAACCTGTAGTCAATTAGGATGGGATGGTGACAAAGTATTACGAGAATTTCATGTGGATCCAGTGGCAAAGATTGTTTGTAAGATTAGGCCAAATGCAGTCACTATTTGTGATGGAGAATCACTTGCACTCGGTATAGGAATTTTTCCAATTGTATCCTATATGAATCATTCTTGTGCACCCAAAACATTGCTTACGTTTCCTTATGGACAGGCTCATCGGGTGCCACGAGTCCGTGTAACAGCGTGTTCCCCTATTTCCAAGGGTGAGGAAATATGCATCCCCTACATAGATGTTATGCGCCCTCGTGAATTTCGAAGGCAGGATTTAATGGAAGCATATAAATTTTTTTGTACATGTCCTTCATGTATGAGTGACGAGATTGACAGTAAAATGATTGGATTGCGTTGTCAGCGTAAAAAGTGTTCTGGTATAGGAATACAACAACCTGTAGTAGGGAAATTCCGACAGGTGTACAAATGCAACCAATGTGGGAAAACTGATTTTCATCAGGGCCAGCAAGCTCTCGACTTATTCACTAAGTTTACAAAGCCACCAGAAAATCCCACTAACCGTGATGTCAAACAATATGCGAGTGTGTACAAAAATCTCAAATCTCTTTGTTCTGATTCTTCATGTTACGTACGAGCATCTGGTGAAAATCTACTCCAGTGTTTATTGGATTCTGTATCGAGGTGTGAGACGAGTGCTGAATTAGCAGACGTATCTGCTCGTGCCCGCAAAGTTGCTAGAGAAACAATTGCTGCCTATGAGGCTTCAGATGAGCCGTGCTTGATTGGACGGATATGTATTATGCGTTTCAAAGCTGCCAAACTTTCATTGTTCCTTGAGCGAGATCCACGGAAAGCGATTGAAGAACTTGAGGGTGTGCTCAAGGACATGAAGTTATACTTCCCAAAGAACCATGAAATTCTAATGCAAGTAACAGATGAAATTCATAATGGAGAGAAGGTGAAAGAAGCACTTGGGATGTAGATTTTAGTTTTTCTTATGTAGAGAATGGATTATTTTCATGACAAAATATAAAGTTGGCTCATCTATGCTGAAAAGTCATCTGGATATAGAAAGTACGTTAGAGATAGTGATGATGAAAGAAACTTCGTGTGTTTGCATCATGCATAACATTCTTTTTTCTTGAATAAGAGGGAAGGTTCGCTTATCGGTTCGTTTTTTTTCGTAGACAAAATAAGTTCGAGTTCTCACGGTTACTCGTGTTCTGTTGTAGACGTTGCAGATGATATCAACATGGGTTGAGTATCAATTTTAAAGAATCCACTAAAGACTACTTACTATCAACTACTGTACTAATCATTCGGATGAACTCCAAAATACGACTAAAATATCGAATATTCCAGGTACCTGTATTTCTAACCTGAGATACCTGGTACTGCATCTGAACTCATTAGTCTTGAATGATATACCGTAGTATTGAGGTGAATGTAAAGATTTCAAGATCAAATTACCAGGTATGGGGGATCTTTTTAAGTCTTCTTAAACAAGAAAAAAATAGATCGAAATTACCAGAATCATTCAGTATTCAGTACATAGTAGAGGATAGTACTATGAGGAGAGATTTTTACCATTTTTTATATAAATGAATGAAATATGATATAATAGATATCCAATAGGTTTGCATTGTACGTATTATGCACCTGGCTATAGATACATACAGTATGACTCGTCAGTACAAAGATTACCTCCATACTTCTCCGCCCTCATACCTTATAGAAATATTGCCCTATGCCAGGTACCGTATATTTATAATATTTCCCACACATATCTTAGGCTGCTGGACCTCTACCTGGTAAAGTTGGTCCTACGTACTTGGTACTGTACCAAGTACCTTGTACCAACACTTCATGTCCCAGCAGATGAAACGAAAGAGATATACCGACAGACGCCCAAGGAAACAGAGAAAGAGTAGCGCCTCTAAACAAGACCAAGTGTATCCCGCACAGAAGCATCAAAAAGAATCAAACATCCCAGAAGCCCCGTATCATATCTCCCACCACTGACACACCCCATCTGAACAGCGGCAACGCCAAGGCAAAGTCATCAGCTCTACAATGTCGACTGCTGAAAACTTGCTCAAACTTCTACAAGGTGATTCTGGGTCAGCTTTTGCAGCATCAAAGAATGGCTGGGACTTGAATACCGACGGTAAGTGGCCTCCGCCAAGAAAGTGATTTGTCTAGGTACCTTGAAAGTTTTACCCTAGCCGTAGCTCAACTGTTGCTTCCATTGTCTTTATCGTTATCATCCCCGAATTCTTTCTCGCAGTTTGCAACTGGGATGGAATTATATGTAATAGTTCAGATGAGGTTGTTACAGTAAGCCTGGCGAAATCAAATCTTGAGGGTACCATTCCGGATTCACTAGGGAAGATCAAAAGTCTTCGAGACATATATCTGGCTTCAAATCTTTTCTCTGGAACTGTACCCAAAAGTGTAGCGTCTCTACCTCAATTAAAGGAAATTGATTTAAGTTTCAATAAATTAGGAGGCAATATCCCGGTAATGCAATCCTCATCTATGGAAGTTATGTCGTTTGGGCATAATCAATTTACTGGTACCTTGTCTAGTAAAATCGGTAAGGGTATGCAAAATTTAGCTATATTTGATATTAAATACAATCTTGTTAAAGGAACTATTCCCAATTTATCGCACATGACAACCCTGGTCGGCTTGGACTTGTCCAATAACAAATTCGAAGGTAAGTGAGAGGGATACTTTCTTTGGTTTGACTGCCTGAGGGATTGTCGTAAGCTTTTGCCAATTGATTTGATCATCAAAATACTCAATTTTACGTAATCATGTTCTGGTATGTATATATATATATTGATATCGTTAGGCCCCGTCCCAGGTTTTTTTGGAGTTTTGACCAATCTTGATAGACTCTATTTGAGTAACAATCGGCTAGATGGGACGATCCCTCCTTCTCTTGCAGATTCGGAGTTAAGATTACGAGAAATTTTCTTGCATGGGAATCTTCTTACTGGAACCGTTCCAGCGGCTCTGGCAGACTTGACGCGACTAAATTTCCTACTGGTCGATGGTACGTCTTTCAGCTTCATCTCTAACTAAAGTGAAAAAGAAACAACATAGCCGTACATGGTGCTCATTCTCGACTTCTTTTGTGCTTTACCTCTCTTTCTTTTTTTGCATTCCAAATTTGAAATGAATTGTAGATAACAAGTTAACAGGTACGATACCAATGGAGCTTTGTGATTTAGGATTGAATGAAATTTTCTTCCACGATTATAAAGAAAATGTTGATAAAACGTATGCCGAAATGTACGGAGATGTTGAGTTGTATAATAAGAATAAAGGTACTAGAAGAAAAAGAAGAGTCGAAAGAAATTTACCCCGAACTGGAGATCCAGAATCGGAACGTGATGGTTGTACATCTATCGCATGTCCAGCAGGATATAAATCCGTAAACGCAGCTAAAGATGGTGTCTTCCCCTGTCTTCCTTGTTCTGATTTAGAACATCTCAACCCGTACATTGGAGCCAATTCGTGTTTCGATGTGAAGCAAGATGATATCTTTCGAGATCTTTATAAAAGTACACATGGAGACCATTGGACAAATGCACAAACATGGCAAAATACTCAAATCAAATATTGTGATAAACAAGGTGTTGAATGTAACAGTAAGAATGAGGTAATTGCAATATATCTTGAAAACATGAACCTTACAGGAACATTGCCACCTACCCTTGGATTTCTTACGTTGTTGGAGGCTCTAGATGTATCCGGAAACCATATTGGAGGAAAAATCCCTTCAGGTTAGTATTAATGAGTTGTTTTTGATGCCAGGCAATGTTTTGAGAGGAGGGATCCTTGGTATCTCCACTTTCGCCTGAGGGTCTCGCGATTGCTTTTGCTTAAATTCTTTGTTTTGATTTATTTATATTACTTTTTAGAGTTGCGATTTGCTCCTCTTCAAAAGTTAGATGTAGGAGGAAATGTCATGACAGGTAATGTTCCTTTGGGACTTTGTCAGAAGGATGGAGTCAATGGTAATGGTTTAGATGGAGGTGAGCACCGTCAGCAACGAGGCGGATAGGTACTTCTTGTCGCATCATCGATTTTCTTGAGCTCACTTGCGATATGGTTTTTTTTCTTAGTTTACACGTGTGATACAATTGCATGCCGGCCAGGTCATTTCAATAAAATTGGCAGGGCAGAAGCGGGGGTGAAAGGAGAAAAGTGCCACATGTGTAGTTCGGATACGTACCTAGGAAGCACGACTTGTTCAGGAGCTTTGACTTCGAATTCAATCACACCTTACGGAGTAGTTGGAGAAATAACAATACTCATTTTTGCCATGACATTGCTCGCGGTGTTATATTTCATTTGGCAACGGTCGGCGGTGTCAAAAGAGTATATTCGAGGCGGGTACCAAAATAGGTACGCGGCTGATGACGCTGAAAACTCTGCTCCTGCGATACCAGAACCAAATTATTTGCCAGGTACTTTCCCTCTTCCTTTGACTCAGGATAACAGTAGCATCGGACACAACGACAATTCTTGGAGTTCGGGAAAAGAATCGAACAATGAGGTTTGGCTAGATGTGCCCAAAATCTCATAAATTTGTTGGCTTGCAGATGTAAAAACTCATTTCTTTTGAAATACGCTTGCATTCAATTGTACTTCAACAATGAAAACTGGGAAATATCTTTATGGTGGGGTCTTTTTTTGTGATAGACAAAGCTTTGATGTATTCTTAGTATATACATTATACCCTAGAGAGGATAAATGGTAGAACATTATTTTTTTGGTTGATTTCAATAAAGCATCAGAATTTCACCTCATGTTCCGCTTCCCAAATATCTACTAGAGTTAGAGGTAGCCCTACATGGATGCGTACGTGGTTTATGCGAAAATTCGGAAGTCTATGGATGTGTCGGCAAATTTTCTAAAAATCCCCTCACCAAGAAGTTGTTTCCATACCGCGTTCATCTTCAGATGCATTGAGACAATCTTCGGAATTTTAAGTTAGACAATCAGCGGTGCAAAGTATGAATAATTCATAATCTACAGCTATTCTTCGGTCAGTCTACCTTGTAATACACGAACTCAATTACTCTTTGTGCGCATTGAAATTCCCATAAGTCTAGAGGATATAGGAAGTCTTCCAAAAATGTTCAGATTAGTACTACTGTTATCGTGGTGGCTTCTTGAAGTGTCAATAGACAGTTTCGAATTAGGTACCAACTTACTGGTTCAAGATAGAAAAAGGCATTTTCAACGAAAATCGAAACTAAGATCCGGATGCTTAGCAGCAACAACACCTCCTGAAAATAGTGACGAGAAGGATGAAAGTGAAACGAAAGAAAAACCAATGTCACCACTTGCTATGGCTGCTGCTGATTGGTTGGAAGAAGAGGAAGATGAATTAGCTACTTATTGGGACAGGTTTGAAGATGCAAAGCGTGGTGACCGAAATAAGAGTGAATCAACGTCGTCTGAATCTTTAGATCAAGTTAGTAGTACTTCTTCTACTGTTTCTACTGAAGAATTGTTAGATCGGTATTATGAAGGTCAGGGCATTGACAAACGTATGGAAAAAAAATTCAAATCTATCATAGAGGAAGCTATTGAATCCGCAACGAAGGCATCATCTGCGTCTCAAGCTGTCCGTATTTTGGAAGATGTATCACAATATTTTCAGTACAATACCAAGACAGGAGGAAATGCATGGCTCGAATTGGCTCAAGCTTACGATGCAAACGAAGAATCCGAAAAAGCGCGTGAAATTTATACCAAATTATTGTCGAATCCACAAATTAATATTAGAAGGAGAGCAAAGGAATTACTTTTATCAAATTCATCACATTCTAGACGTCAGTATGGAAAGAATAATTTCTGGAATTTTTTTGATGATTGGCGATCTTAGAGAGAGAAAACATGTTGAAACAAAATAAATAAATCTAGAGGTGAATATTCTCTCCCTTATCATTTTTTGTGGAAAATGTAAAAGAGCATCAAACGAGAGGAACCTGTAGAATTTAAAAACGTTGTTATGGGAGAGATAAAATGATTATGGTTTTGAGATAATCCAGTGGCTGCTATTACAATATGTTCTGCAGTTTATAGATTTAGACAATTGCGAACAAAATACGCAACAGTGGTGATACTTCTTATGTTTCGTTTAATTACCAAAGTACTGCAATACCGTACTCTCTAGAGCGACAGTATTGAGTCAGAATCAGCTTATTCAGATATCAATTGCATACCATTTGGTGTGTCTTCTGAAGAAAAACAATCAAAGAAGTGTGCTTCGTTTCGTTTTCTTTCGCATACTCCAGTGTTTTTAGTTTCGTTGACTTTATGTTCTATCTCGCTATTTGGTCCGCCCCCAACACATTTGAAAATCGTGTACACTGCACTCAAATTCATAAGGAAAATTGAATAAAATCATAGACCTTTCACATACATATAACTAACGGTAAGCTGGTTATTTGTTCCGTCCCTTTCGGCAGGTAGGGAGCATTTGTTATCTGCAATCGGTGTATTGAATCCTTCTGGAATATTCTATCGTGTAAGTTTTGTGCGTATCATATTATTTGTGGTCCATCAAAAACCCAACGCCTCTGGCAACTTCTAGCTCATGGTTTGCGAGTTCCAGGTACCGGGTAGGACCCTATCTACTGAAGGACTAACTAAAATCAATCTGTCCCCAATAATACAGGCACAGTAGTCAGTAGTGCAGCCATGCACACATAATGTCTTAAAGTTTATTGGCCAATCAGAGCCAAGAAATATTTGCACGAAATTTTCAAATATCTGATCTACTGTATTACCAATAGACTGAATGCACTAACATATATAATATAAATTTCCACGACCTCCCTCCAATATTCCCTATTACATAGGTAAAGTCCGCTCATCATGGACTCTCGCTCAATCTCAAAAATTGATTCGTCTTTGTCGTAAGCAACAGTAGTAACAATGGTCAGGTTTAATAATTTGGAGGGTTTTGGTCGTACATACAATACAAGAATGTACAGCACTCTTACACGTAGGGCCTTTACTTAGTACACACGTAGGAATGTTTACTGTCTGTCCAAAATATGAAAGTGAAGCGCCAGTTCAGAAAGTCATGGATGGGATACACGGTAGAGAGGATATTTGCCAAGGAAAGTCGGTAAAAGAACCCGAGATTTTCAATATTGCCAAGAACGAGACATCGCTGTGCATTATTGATGCCAAGTAATGGGACTAAACCAATTAATCTTGCCGTTACGTTAAAATTCAAAGCTCTTGACTAGTAGAGAGAGATACACACCAAATAGCATGGCGCTTAGTCCGAAGGAGATTATCTTGACATTTGTTCAGGGTGTTGAGGGGAAATTTTGGGCTGCGGAACGCAATGGATGGGATAAATCATCAGATATACCTCTTTGTAGTTGGGATGGAATTACATGCGATGATGGTTTGGTAAACGTTGCTGAAATTGATTTATCCGCATCAAATTTCCTTGGGACAATACCTACTGAAATTGGATTGTTAACATCATTAATATCGTTAAATCTCGGTAGAAACATTTTATGGGGTCAACTACCAACAGAAGTTACAGCACTACCAAATTTGTCAAAACTTCTTGTAGATGGAAATAAACTAACTGGTTCTGTACCACATCTCCAATCATCGTCTATTGTAGAACTGGATTTAGGATTTAATGAATTGGGAGGGTCGTTGCCTGCAAATTTTGGAGAAAAAAGTACAGAGCTAAAAACATTGGAACTACGTCACAATCGTCTTACAGGCTCAATCCCCGTGTCTGTGTCTACGAAAATGACCAATCTTGAATTTTTATCCTTGTCAGAAAATTCCTTGAGTGGGATATTACCAAGTTTGGAGAATTCTATAAAACTTGAACGCATATACTTTGATGAAAATAAGTTCGTTGGACCTATTCCAAATATTTGGACTACGAAATTGCAAAACCTTGAGGAAGCATGGTTAGACGGCAATATGCTCTCTGGAACGATACCTGAAAGTTTGGCACAAATGACAGGACTTGATGTTATCTATATCAGTGGTAACAAAATGACCGGTACTGTGCCAAAGGTTGTATGCGAAGCACAGTTTAATGAGGATTTCTTTTTTACCTCGAAGAACAGCGGTATTGATATTGATGAAGATCAAAAGAATTATTGTGATGCAGTTTCGTGTCCAAGGGGTGAGACATTTATGGATGAAAGCTTTCCATGTTTTCAATGCCCAACAACAGTGTCAAATCCATACATTGGTCAAAGTGGTGCATGTGCAGATTGGACTGAGTATCGAGTTATTAATGTAATGCTACGTTCAATACAGAGTGGTCATGCTGGTGATCCCGCCATGGGACATGGTAGAGGTAGTAGCAGTGGCTCTTCTAACAAATCGGCATGCGACTTTAATGGTGTGACCTGCAATGACCAGGGGAAAGTAATTCGAATCAGTTTTAGTGATAAGGGGCTCAGAGGCACTATACCCGATGAACTTGGTTTCTTTGAATCTTTAGAAGAATTGGATCTGTCTGATAACTATTTTACGGGTCATTTGCCATCTGGATTACGATTTTCTCCTTTGAAGAAAATGGATATTTCAGGTAATGAAATTCGAGGTATTGTCCCTCCACTACTTTGTCAAAAGGAAGGTCTTAATGAAAATGGCAAGAATGGTCGTACTCTTCGCTGTGACTTGATAGCTTGTCCTGTAGGTACCTACAGTGAAACGGGCCATGGAAACTGCAAAGCTTGTGATAGTGATAGTGGCGGTGCACCATACTTGGCTAGTAAAAGTTGTTCTCCAATACGAGGAAAGAGTTCAAGTGATGATTCATCAGTGGTTGATTTATCATTCATTTTCATTTGGGTGTTTGCGATAGCTGCAGTCTCTAGTGTTTTCTACCTAAAGAAATGTATTAGACCAAGGCGCCAACTGGATAGTGAAGATATAAATTTTGAGGAGGAGGAGTTCATTGTTCCTAGCGCAGAGGCAGAAGCAAGCTTGCCACACCCCGAGGAACAAAAGACTTACAAGAGTAGCTCTCTCGCACTACCAAGTTGGGCACGCCGCAGAATCGAATCAATTCGTACATCAATTTTGGGTAATGATGTACAACCCGGGGAAATCGATGATGAAGGATGGAGTAATCGTCGTGGTATGACGCTTGAAGATGAAGAAGATGAACATCAAGACAGAACCACAGAACGGCTGGTGCAGACTAAAAGAAGTGAAGATAGTGTTGGAGTTTGGGAATATCCAGATCCATTGGAAACTGAATTATACAATGAAGACAATACTCCTACTGATGGATTATTCGACAACTGTGACAGATCGTGGGAAAGTTCTGACAAGGAAGAATTTTTAGATGTTGCAATGACATGATGTTTTTAAGATTTTCACTTCTTGTAACTACCGATATTTTTACTAAATTTGATGTCGACTCTCTCTAGAGAGTAGTTTCAAAGTTGGCGATACTCCTCAGCGTTTTCTATTCTGACGCGTGTGCTTCTCGATGCGTGCTCACTCCTCTTAAACTTTGCAGGGAATAAGATCTAGTAGTTGGCAAAGGAGAGAATTTTTCAACACAGCCAAGATGAGATCAGCAAGATACGCGATTTGCTAAAAAAAATCTTTTCTCTGAAATTGCCTGAGCGTTCTGTCTAAAATCGAACAGTCTAGAACCACAAGGTGACTCCCACAACAAGCTAAGATAGAACGAAAGCAATGAGACAATTGTTGGTAAGACCTCACACACTTTTCCTCTTGCTTACAAGATTTTCATTCCCAGGAGCATTCCAATACAGTACGAGTCCATTATCAAGACAAAAACAACAACAACATAATTCAAAAGCCTGTATTACTGCTGCTGCCATGTCATCGTCACCATCGCCGTCGTCTGTATCGTGGGATCCCACCAATCCTCAACACATCAAAGAAGCTCGTGAACTTGATGTTTGGCCATTAGATGATGCAAATGTAGTACTTTTGAACGAAGTACATCCACGTGAATATGTCAAGTCGAATGACCCTCACGAGGTTTATGATTTAATTGCAATTGGTGCTGGAGCAGGTGGATTGGTTTCTTCGAAACAAACTGCCAGAAGAGGAGGTAAAAGTGCTATGATTAGTGAACATTTGGCTGGTGGGGATTGTTTGAATGTGGGCTGTGTCCCCAGTAAGGCACTGATTCGTTCCGCTAGAGCTGTAGCAGAGGTACGTCGTGCATCTCAACTCGGAGTAAAGGGTATTCCTGATGGAGGGATATCTGTTGACTTTGGTGCAATCATGAAACGTATGCGTTTATTGCGGTCTAAAATTTCACCTGCAGATGGGCATGATGGAACATCTGGTACTGGAGCACATGTATACCAAGGGCGGGGAAGGTTCACAGGCCCCAATACGATTGAAGTGAATGGTCAAACTCTTCAATTTCGGAAGGCTGCGATTGCGACGGGCGGAAGACCTGCCATTCCTGATGTACCCGGTTTAAAGGAAGCACCTTACACAACAAATGAAATACTTTTCAACATGGAGACCTTACCTCCTCGTATGGTAATTCTTGGGGCAGGAGTTATTGCCTTAGAGATGGCTCAGACCTTTGCTACTTTTGGATCAAAGGTAACCGTAATCCAACGTTCTGAACGACTTTTTGCCTCGAAGGGCGGTGATCGTGAGGCAGCAGAACTTCTTCAAAAAGTATTAGAAGAAGACGGTGTCACATTTTTGACCGGAAAAACTAAAAATGTAGAAACTCTTCGTGAACGAGATGATGATGACGCTCAAGAACATCCATTGATGAAAGTCACTGTAGCTGGTACGGATGGGGATGTAGATGTCGAATGCGAATGTCTACTGGTTGCAACAGGCCGTTTAGCCAATGTCGAAGATCTTGGATTAGAAANNTGGTGATGCTGTTGCTGGAGTTCCTCGTCTTACCCATATGAGTGGAGAGATGGCCAAACAGGTTGTTCAGAATGCCTTGTTCAATGATAATTGGACATTATCAAGCTTTGTTGTTCCAGCAGTCATGTATACTGAACCAGAATATGCTACTGTGGGGTTAGCTTCTGAAGATGCTGCCACAAAAGCTGGCGTTAAGGTTGATGTTTACAGAGGTGGTTTAGAACACAATGATCGAGCTATCCTTGAAAGTGCTAATCGTGGTTTCGCCAAAATCATTTGCAAGGAAGGCACTGATGAAATAGTGGGTGCAACAATTGTTGCAGACCGAGCTGGTGAGATCATCAATGAGGTAACTTTAGCTATGAAACATGGCATTGGATTGAGAGGAATTGGACGTAACATCCATTCCTACCCTACCACTGGCGAAGCTGTCATGATGGCTGGTCTGCAATTCATTAACTCGCGCTGGGAGCGGTTGGACTGACCCTTGATGTGAAAATAGTACAAAAGAACTCCTGTTTTTTAAAAAACCATCTCAATTATTAAAATAGACAGATACTTTTACATACATAGCGTACTGCTACTTGAAATGAAACGCACGAAAGTTGAAGAATTCGAAAATGCTTTGTTTGTATAGTGACTACCCGAAGTACGGTAAGCTTGAGAGTCACTTCTTTGAACCCGGACCAAAAACTTAAATCTATGAAATAACAGACTTGATCGACTGATGAATTTAGGCGCAAATTTTCTTGCAATGAGCGAGGAAGTCTCTATTTGATATTAAGAGACCTCTACTCTCTGGAGGTAGGTCCTAGAGAGACTGGCTAGAGAGAGAGAGACAAAAAAAAAGTGAAATACTGATTATGAATACTGATTATGATCTTGTCTGTCTGACGTCCGCTTCAAGCCACCTTGTTCCCGATCGATAGCCGCTCATCTCTCTCTGCAGACTGTGATGACAGGATTTTGAGATTTGGAATTTCATTTATCTCATATCTGTTCGAAGGAACACAAGGCCGACAACCAGTGTATTTAGAAGTCGTCGATGCAATGTCCGACATAATATGGATTAAGAACTTCATTTGAGACTTGTAACAAATAGATTATACACATATTCATTGAATAAAAAAGACGAACTGACACGTTTGCTTTTATAATTTTTATTTGAAAAAAGGGAATTCTGTGGATACCTTTGTTTCTTGCGACGACATACAAAAGGAAAAATGGATAGCATTTCCGAAGCACTTCGAGCAGCGCGTTACAATGAGGCTGTCATTATCTCTGTGGCAGACGAAGTATCCAGAAGTGGAGATACTCGTGATGTGATTTTAGTAGCTCAATTGGATGAAGACAATGGTGGTATAACATGGAAAGATATTTCAACGTATTCTGGTTCGACTGGCATTCAAGAAAAAGGGATTGTGCGTCATTTACGAACCAAGCGATGGGTCTTACCCATGTTAAATGATAAACGACGTAATGAATTGTACGATGCGGCTATATTAGCAGCATGTCAGAAAGCTGCATCAATTATTTCTAGTAGTAGCAGTAGTGAAAAAAGTGGAAACGATGGAATAATGACAACAACGCCAACAACTGGACAACCCATATTCCATGTACTAGATATTGGATCCGGAACAGGATTGTTGGGGATGTTAGCTGCCAAATATTCCTATGCTGCCTTACATGAGAAGGACCCCACTGGTCAAGCTTCTCGATTTTTACATGTAACCTCCATTGAAATGGCATCAGCAATGGCGCAATTGGCGCGATTAAACGTTGAGGCGAATCACTTACACCCACCCATTCAAGTGGTAGAAGGACATTCGTGCGAGAAATATCTGAAGCATAAGGCTATATTGTGTACAAGTGAATTGTTAGAAAGTGGATTGCTTGGAGAAGGATTACTCCCAGCTCTTCGTGATGCATGGGAACGACACTTGCATCCGAATGCAGTGATGGTACCTCAAAGAGCTCGTGTTTATGCTCAGATTTTGGAGGGGCAACATGCTATTGGAGGATTTCGAGGACCCAAGGTGTTGAATGGTAATTTACGCCTTTCACCATCCGGAGTTGATAACGATGAATGTATAGCTGGTACAGAAGGAGTTCTTGTACCTGTACACGCAGGGGCACTCTTACGGCATACAGCGTCCCATAAGGACAAAAGTGATACATATTCTGTTCGTGAGTTAAGCGCACCAACAATGGTATTAGATTTTGATTTTCACAAGGATAAAATACCTGGGTCAGAAGGTCGGAGTCGAACGACATCAATCATACCAACAGCGTCAGGAACAGCTCATGGGGTGTTATTCTGGTGGGAACTAGACTTATGGGATGGTCTGACATATTCAACACAAGAAGGTAAAGAACCGTGGCAAGATCATTGGCAACAATGTTTGTTTGTCTTCCCTAATTCACATGAAGACTGCAAAAAGATTGTGAAAGACAAGACCCTCGATTTGGTATCTTCTCATAATGACTTTCAGATTAGTTTTGACATTCAACAACCTGAAATAAATCATAACGAACCAGCGATGAAAAGGCCTCGGTCAAATCCATCAATAGAACAAAAGCCGATCTCCGCAGAAAGAACGATGCAATTAAATGACGAAAGCCGAACTGCACTGTTACAGGAAGCAATTGATACGGTTCTCTACATCAAAGGGAAGGATGCACCGGTACTCGACTTGTCAGATTTTTCATTGTGTGCAATTATGGCTGCTGTTTCTGGTGCAACGCAGGTGACTTCCTTAGAAAGTAGTTCCGGTGGTGTGCCTCTCTTGGCAGCCAAAGTTGCGCAAATAGGGAATGGTCTGCCCCGAAAGGGTGAATGTACTAAAGCGGACTTTCAAATATTACAGGCCCATCCTGAAAAGTTTATTGTTGAATATGCCGTGGGGGGTTCTCCACCGGTGATTGTTGTTGCTGAACCATATTATGAAATACTCGAAGGTTGGCACCTGCAGGAAGCACTCAATTATTACTATGCTGTGAAGGCATTGAAAGAACGGCGTGTCATATCAAAGACAGCTTTATCTGTGCCAGCATATGCTGCAGTCATGGGATGTGCTATCAAATTTGATTCCTTTGCCAGTGCGTACAAGGCATGCGGAGATGAGCATGGGAGTACACGAGTGCGTGGATTTTGTCATAAAATTCTCAATGAATATGCGGATCGGTACCATACTTTTGACGTCTCACTACCCATGTGGCAATACGAATATAAACCAATGACAGAACCCTTTGAATTGGCCAGGATTAATTACGAGGATTCATGTTCGATAGAAAACAACGGTACATCATCAAGTGCGCCATTTCAGATATCCGGAACATGCCATGGAATAATGTGCTGGATTGAATATGGGTTACGTGTTGGCACAGGCAAAATTGGTGTGGAAAATTACGGTTTCAAAATATTGTCCACAAATACAAGGTCATACCGTCAAATCGTGAGGAAGTTGCAAGACCCTGCTCTCATCACGGATGATGATATTGGTAAAGCAACTTTAAGTTGCACTACAACCCTTGGAGGTTTAGGTGGGGATGATGACCATAATTTTGAACTAAAGGTAAACAAGAGTACTTCTTCAAGCACAGACCACTTAAAATCAACCAAAGACATAAAATAAATTTTGGTAGGTACAGCGTAATGTACTCGTTTTCATTAGCAATCTAAATATGTGAGTCCCGCTACCTGTAATAAGTATACAGAACTGTAAAATAAACCAAATGCGAAAGACTACCAGTGTCAGATGAAGGCTCCGCTTCTTTGACACATATGCCTCACCATTTTTGATGTAAATTCCCCCCCGGTTGGGAGGGATCACATTCAAAAGATCAAGAAACTGATGGTTTAGGTCTTACTGGCGCAGGATTTCTTTATCTGTGCATGTTGTGGGCTGCCCTTTACTATTAGTGTTGCGTTTTGCTAGTTCAATAGTAGGTACTGTACAGTTCATCTCTATCGGCGTGGAGAGAGTTCTAGAGTCCAAAGAAATGTGAGAACAAATTGCTGGCTTAGTTCAGAGCACGTGCCTGTATGTAGGACTACCCTACTAGTAGATACCGGTACAGACTGTAGCCGTACCAGGTACCTGGTAGGTCATATCGAGCACATGCGGGTAACACGAAGTACTAAGGAACTACACTATAATTATACCAACGTAGAACCTGTATTCCGAGGACAACAAGGTATTTGAAAACAGTGTACCAGGTACGAAAGGTACCTGGTACAGGTACCTGGTACTCCTGGCTGCTTTAAATACACCGTAACAGGTACTGTCGTCAGCAAAAAATGTGTTGGGGTCGTATTACAGTACCTGGTACCCAGGTAACTTTACTACAGTATGTTATTTGATATACAGGTATATTCATATACGAGTAATATAACTGTGTAATTTTATATGATCATCTGACCCAGCATGTACCAGGTATACCTTTTTCCGTAATTTCCGTATGTTAGACTTATTCATGTGCGAAGAACGTATTTCGTTTTCAAACGTCTAAACAACGAATAGATGCAAATATGCAATGAGTGAGACTCGATGATGCTGTGGTCCTACTATTTGTTAACGTAGCATAGATAAAATTAAAAACACGGGCTCCCCGTAATTTTATAATCTGTGAAATTGCAGATTTCGGTGAACCGAAGCCATCTGGTTTGTATTATGTCACTGTAGGATTCTACTAGAAACGAATTTACACGAATCAAATTCGAATGGACCATCTTGATTTATTCTTTGGCAATAGAGCCCCCCTTTTTTCTCTCCTTAGACATATTTTTTCGCGATTATCGCAATTTCAGTCCCAGTTCGTGATTGAGACAAAAAGGTTTTTCAAGAGATGCCAGCTTGACATCACGCTATCACACGACCATGTAATATTTGATATTTTTCACATGCTGTTCTCACCGTTTGACTTTGCCACACAATTTCGTCCATACACGACGAGGTAATTAACAGGCATCAATACTGTTCGGAATTTTGACATCATATTAACCGGTGTTAAGGCCATAATAGATCCGCAAGAGAGATCTTTTATTGGTGTGGTCGACTTCAATCCAGAACTGAACTTCATAAAATTCCTAACGAGTTCAAATCACTTGCTTGTTTCTCCTAGTTTTCAAATATGACCGGCTCAACCTCCGACAGAACTTCCCCCCATGAGAATGGTCATTCCGCGAATCGCAAAAGGCATGCGAAAGTTCTACTCGTAGGCAGTGGCAGAATGGGTGACATTCGTGCATCCCTCGTGTATGCGAACCCAAGAATGAAATTGTGCGGCATAGTGGATGTCAACATGACTGCTGCTGCAGCTTTGGCGGAAACGTACGATGTAAGAATCCTTTCCGCGTTCGACGCTCAACAATCACGGGATACGGCAGCATGTGCAACCTTATAGAAAGCTTCGCGCTTTCATTTTTACCTTTTCGACTAAAAATTCATTCATTTCAAAAACCATTTCCAAATCTCATTAAAAAATATTTCACAGACGACAGCATATTCCTGTCTCCAAGATGCAATTGCAGCAAGTCAACCAGGAGGATTAGACGGTATCATCATTTCAACTCCAACTTTTACGCATGCTGCTCTCATTAAGGAAGCGGCTGAACATGGTTTATTCATTTTTACCGAAAAGCCAGTTGATGAGACCGCAGACAAAATCAAACAAGTCTATGACGTGGCTGATAATGCCGGTATCAAGCTTTGCTGCGGGTTTCAACGGAGATTTGACCATTCCTATGTTGCGGCTGCGGAAGCTGTACACAATGGTCAAGCGGGGAAACCTCTTTTGGCAAATATTTTTATGTTTGATCATCCATGTCCGCCAAAGGAATTTCTCCTTACTGGAGGAAATATTTTTATGGACCTCTGTGCTCATGATGTTGACTACATCCGATGGGCTCTCCAAGATGATGTTGACTCAGTTTATGCAACCGGATCTTCCAGTTGTGAAGATCTTGCGGCAGCTGGTGTTCACGATAATGCAACTATGGTCATGAAGTTTCGTAAAGGTAAATTCACAACAGATGCTGTTTTCATAGTTGAGGAATTTCAATTTGATCTTTTTTTACATGGAAGTCGTGATCGTTTCTCATTTTCCTTCCTCTTTATTCAAATACATTTTTAAAATATTAGGCGCTGTTGTTACTCTTTGTTTAAGCCGATCTGCTACTTATGGCTATGATCAACGATGCGAAGTCTTTGGTGAGAAGGGCATTGTATCTGTGACGAATGAACATGAACACTCTACTGTCATTGGGAACAGCCAGGGTATTTCTCATTCCAAATTAAAGCATTCATTTCCTCAACGCTTCAACCAAGCATTTGCTTCGGAACTTGATGCGTTTGCAGATACTGTCCTAGAAGGAAAAGAGTGGCCGGTCTCTGTTAACGATTGCATCCGTGTTCAGAAGGTAGCAGATGCTGCGATAAAGTCTTGTGAGCTTGGCCGTGAGGTGAAGCTGGACTACAATCCTACCAAGAATGTTGAGGTCGAGTCGACTGGTTCTGACCCCGTTGACATACTTGCCCTGTAACATGTGAAAGACAATAAAAGCTGATATAGAACCAACCCTGTGATGCCTTTGTAGAATTTGATATTTTTCATAGAAACAACATGTTCGAGTTGCTACTTATTGTTCATGACAAAAGAGTAACTTTCAGTAAGAGAATGACGCTACTATACTTTACACGTTACTGCATTATGCCTT
>WKLE02004129.1:973-13494 GCA_014885115.2 Asterionellopsis glacialis
TTGTGCATTGATTACTGTGTTACAAAATAATGAGAGAAAATGGTAAGCGGGATCCATTGAAGGTCGAATTGAAGAACCAACGAAAACTGGCAAAAAAGAGTCTCCTCTAGCAACTCACCTTGCAGCTTGCCTGGTGTTGCACTTCTTGCAAACAACCTCCCGAATATCAAATCTGTTCAAGTTTTGATGTCCCGATGGACTGAGTTCATCGTGACAAACACGGCAACCAAACACTCGGTTGCAGCAGGGAGCCACGATATTACAATTACGTTCGTAGTGCACACAACTTGAGGGCTCCGCTTGTTCCGGTAGAACTGGTGCTTGCGGAGGAGCAACCTCTGTCCGTCCTCCACTCATTAGAGATTGTACTCTTGTACGTTTTTCTTCCTCGGAAAGAGTTTGATCTCTCATAATAGCTTGAATGGCTCTTCGCCGAGCGATTACTGCATCCTCTTCCGTGGGGTCTGTCGTGGACGACTGAGACGGAGGAGCTTCTCCCATCATCATTGCACTGTCGGAGTTCTCATTTTCATCGAGCTCTTCGTCAGAGTCGACCTGCATGTCAATATCATCTTCCATACTCATCTTGCTTTGAGGGAATAAGTATACGGTAGTCTTCCACTCGTCTCGTTTGTGAGAATGAAATAATAACAGGTGTGTCAAAGGCTGCAACGCTACTTTTTTTTTTTTTTTTTAATGTCACCGATCACGAAAAAAAGGAAGCAGGAACACCTGGGAATCCCTGGGAAAATGTGTGTAGAACTACAGGTATTATACCTGTTGGGGATTACTCGGAAGTTCAGGTAAATTTGCGTGTAGAGACTGTATGAAGACATATTTATTTTCCCGCACCTTGCATGTTCTGGATTTTTTCTGATTTGCTCCCGCAGCATGTACAGGCACTGTACATATTATGCATGCATGCATGGATGTAGGTGCTACCGGTACATTGTATTGGTACTGGGGAATTTTAGTCATTCAACATTTCTCCCCGGTCTGTCTGATATTAAAAGGGCCTTAAGTAACATGGAAGAAACTTCAATCGCGAAAGCTTCTTTCAAGGGCTTAAAAGAACTGAGTCCGATAATCCGGGTACGGGCAATACAAACCGGGGATCCGTACACCACGATATCCGTGGTAGGGCAATACAAACCGGGGATCCGTACATTTCAACGATGGAGGAATTGAACAGATGACAGAACTTTTTTTGGATTCATTTTCACGAACACACTCTTACAGCGGTAAGAAAATTCTTAGAGATGGTCAGGCGAACGTTTAGGAGTGATATTTTTTTATGTTGAATTGTTCGTGATGAATACCAGGTACATAAAATATTTTTAAATATATTATTATATAGGAGTACGAGAAATAGTCCATTAATCATATTATTGGCCATTCCTACCATCATCTAGTATATTAGTCTAGGGACTTTACTTATCATGTACAATAATGGACAAAAACAGCATCAGAGCAAAACAGCTGTGAAGGATTTATCCCTCTTGATGTGTGTAATAAAACAAATGAGTACAGTATGGCATACCTGGTACAGCTACTATGACATTTGACATCTGGCTGGTACCTGTAAGATCGAGGAAACATACAGTAATTCTTTCCGCGAGGAACACGTATTTTCAAATTGTATCAGACGCCAAAATATATATTTTACAATGCACTCTTTCTACACTGTACACATCATGTTAAATAAATGTATAGGAAGGCCAATCAGGAGAATATGAGGATATAAACACCTTGAATAGACAAGGAGGAAACTTTGTAATATAAATAATCAAGACTAATTAGTTAGTAGACACGTCATCTGTGAATTGGACCACATGCCGAGGGAAACAATTTTAATATTCTGCATCTCCAGGAATACTCCCTTGCCAAGTCTTCCAGGAAGATGCAGAGTGCAGTAACCCAGGTTTTCAAGTGGTTATTATGAAAAGAGTGAGAACTAAAATAATATTAAAACTAAGACTAAGAACCAAAAGTGATAGATTCATTCGTAACGTGAATCCAAGATCTTTGAGGAATAAAGCTTAATTGGTGCGACTAAAACTTTCCGGACTATTTGGGATATGGAAGGAGCCAGGATACTGGGTGGTGCCTTCACAGAGGGCTTGATACAAAAAATGAGGGCAATTCCATCCGGGAAAGGCGCATCAAATAATGTTCCCTCTCTAGTCGTACTAGTTGTATTACTTGTGGTGCCCACACATGCTAAATAAATAAATAAATTTGTAGAAAGGCGCACCAAAAGAAGAGGAAGATTAAAAGACCTTGGACAGACGAGAAGGAAACTTTGTAATAAATAAGATTACAGGAGAAACTTTGTGCGGGTTATGGAGTATACGCAGGAACAATATTTATGCTATATCTACACCCTTGCCAAGTCTTCCGGAACAAGTGCTGTAGAGGCCTTGGTACAAAAAAGGAGGGCAATGCCATCCGGGGAAGAAAAATGTTTATTATAACATGCATTGGATTTCAGTATTGTTGCCCAGTGATATTGGCCGTGGGGCCTGTATTGCAATGATATCCTTAGGTAGACCTGACAAAAAAAACACACACAAACGAACTGAATGTACAGATTTCCTTTGTGATATATTCAGGGATGATATTGGTAACGTGTTTTAGGTTGGTCAATCAATAGTTAGATCTATTAAATTTCGTCTCTCGAAAAAATAAATGCAGGGGGTTGTTCCTGCCAGCATTACCATTGTTATACGTAGGTGACTCTCCTTCGGTTCCTTGGTTTCACTACAGTATTGATGATATTTTCGGTCTTGGGAAATGGCATTTTGAGTCACTCTTTCCTATACTGTATTAAATATTGCCCCCTTGGATCTAGTCGTATTGCAGCTATACAGGTAGGTCCTTTCTAGGACTAGTCCTGGAATAACTAGGGTGTAACGAAAGTACAGATAGACTTGGCAAAAAAACGTCGATGGCAAATATTCATGACAGCACTACTTCGCTCGCCCCAAAAATATTAAAGCAGTGACAGTAATAAGAAACCATCTCCCTGCCAATGGCAGCATAAACACGGGGTATGAAATGAAAGTTCAACAAAGTATTATAAACAAGAACCGTGCGTGTCTATCTAGGCAGAATAAAAAGAGTGTCTCTAGTTAGTAGAGCTAATTATTATAGGAACAAAGAGATTTCCAACATAATTTACTGAATGTTGTACCCTACTAAAATTGTCCTGTCCAAAAACATTCATCACAGAAAGCAAATGACTATGATTCCTGTGTTTCTCCTCCCTTGTTGTCATCATCTTTCGTTCCTTCACCGTTGCCAATGTTTTGTTGAGGTGTGTGACGACCACTGCCTCCTCCGCCGCCGTGATTTCGACTGTTGTCGTATCCACCACGACCGTTACCACCACGTCCCTTTTTGTTACGGAAGCCACCTCGTCCTCCTCCACCACGACCTTGGTAACCACCGCGTCCACCGCCTCGGCCTCCTCCACCACCGCGTCCCTGGTGTCCACTAGAATCACCACCATTTCCTCCTCCATCTTCCATGGGGTGACCACCACCCATATATTGACCAGGATACATTCCACCACCTTGATTAGGATTGTTGTAGTACGGTGCATTTCCTCGTACCATTTGTCCAGGCATACCACTGCCCTGTTGAGGTACTCCATACATGTATGGGTTTCCACCACGCATAACTTGCGGTTGACCTGCCATCTGGGGAGCATATCCATGCATGTAGGGTTGACCTGCCATCTGGGGAGCATATCCATGCATGTAGGGTTGACCTGGGCGAGCTCCGGGAGGAGGTACACTATATGCGACAGGCATAGGTTGTCCTGGTTGTTGTTGTGGCTGTTGTGGAGGAGGTCCTTGTCCTGGTTGCTGTTGTTGTAGGGCTTGCGGTTGTTGTGGAGCTGCCTTTGCTTGTTCTTCCCCTCCTTCTTGCGGTGAGGGTGTACCAGTTCTTGATCCACGTTGTTGATCCTGTCCTGGTGGTTGTTGGGATGGAATTGGAGCTGGTGCATGTTGTGGTTGATGAGGTGGCATGGCAGGTCCATGTTGATCCATACCAGGATAAGGATGTCCTGGATAACGCATCATACCAGCAAATTGAGCATTCATCATGGGCATCATACCTATAGAGTATGTCGAAATCAATTATAGAACAAAGACCAAGAAGATTTAGATTGGACAAAGTGCAAAAGAAAAAATAACAAGGATTCATTGCGCTTCTCCGTTTGACAAAAATAAACTAACCTGGTTGACCCATATGCGCTGGAACTTCCATATAATGGGGTTGTCCAGCATGTATTGGTTGGGCTCCTCCCATGGGCATTCCGGTATTGGGATCAACACTAGTGTCTGTGGGAACAGGGGTAGTTAATGGTGACGGAGCTGAAACGGGTGCAGAAGTAACGCTACTTCCACCACCAAAGCTTGGTGTGAATGTTTTAGCGGATGGATTAAAAGTAAATGATTTAGCGTTGGCATTGAGTTTCGAAGATGCTTTCTTGGGTTCCTCGTCTTTTTTCGTTTCTTTCTCTTCGTCTCCTGCTGGTTTGGCAGAATCCTCTTTTTCGGCTTCTTTCGATTCAAGTTCTTGGGATTTATCATTGTCTTTAGCAGTTTCATCCTTTGCCTCTTCCTTTTCTTCGGGTTGCGTTTCTTTTTTGTCTTTTTCTTTGGATGAAGTTTCAGCAGCTGCCTTTTCTGTCTTTGCAGGTTCTGTAGCAGTGGTAGTATCTTGCTTAGCATCTGCTGAAGAAGATTCAGGTTCCGCGTCACCGGTAGATGTGGATGTATCCACTGTTGTTTCGTCTTTCTTAGATGGAGATGCAGCTGTCTTGCTGTTCTTGTTTCCAAATCCAGGTGGTATAACCTTTGCCGCAGCTGCAGCATAATTCATAACAGGTGGTTTGGCAGCAGCCTTTGATGGAGTTGGTTTAGATGTGGCAGATTTTGATTCTTCGCTGGCTTTGGTGTCTTGTTTTTTAGATGACATCGTAATTTTTGTTTTTTTCTTATCCAATACACCTGAGTATAAATCTTCTTCATCAAAATCACCTTCCAATTTATGACCACGTTCTTCGGCAATGTGAATGTTACTGGAGGAAGTACCTTCAATTTCTTTGGCTAACCGTTCGGCTTCGCGAAGCTTATCCTGATCGATTTCTCCCTTTTTCAATTCGGTCGTGTAAAAAGTTTCATCGTATGTGGCAGTTACACCAAACAAATCTTCATTGGTTTTAAATTGATCCCATTTACCAATGTTACCAGTCAATCCACCCGATGCAGCAGCACTAGATGCAGCATTGCCACCTGAAGGACCACCCGCATTGCCGAAACGTCCACTGCCATTGTTGTTGCCCGATTTTGGTTCAAGTGCACCCATGAGTGCACCGGCACGTGAATTTGTTTTAGGACCGGTGGAACCACCTTCTGCAGCAGTCGTCCATGCACTGCCTGCTGCAACTAAATCTTTCGATCGTCCCTTGTCTGTTCTAGAGATTTCCGTATCCGTCATGAAGGAATCATTCGATTTCTTATCATTGGTACCGTTCGTCGACGAATTCGTTTGTTCCACAAGTTTCATACTTTTAATGTGTACATGAGAAACCTTTTCCATGGGGATAATCAAAGTAGCACCATTCTTGATGGAATTTCCATTATCATCACTACCTTCAGTCGGTGGTGTAATTACTTTACTTGCCTTGATGACATATTTATTACGAACTGTATCCGATTGGTTTGGAAAGGGTGTAAAGGTATGTAAAACACCTTCCATGACACATCCATTGGTTTGCGTAATTACAACAGTATGACCCACCATGGTCAAGGCCAATTGAACAAATCGATCGCGTAATTTATCCTCTAAAGTGACAGTGCCTGAGTTACTATTATTGTTGTTTGGCTGTTGCTGTTTTTGAAATCCCATTCCCGGTGGAGCACTCATACCGGGGGGGGCACCGCCGGATGGGTGTTTCAACGGACGAGACCATGCATTTGCAGCAGTACCACCACCCTTGCTGTTATTACTGGAGGATGGCATTGTTGTTGTTTCTTCAAGTTTTAATTTCTTCTAATAATGTATCTCGAAAATGATTCTAATCGTAATTTATTGTAGGCCAACGAAATTCTATAATATAATTTTGTCCAAAGTGAGAAAATAATGTGGCACTTCTGGTTGATCGGAGGGCAGTCCAAGAATAATGTTCTTACGGAATAACGGGATAGTAAGATACCTTCCTACAATGGCATGTGGCGCCTTTATAGAATACTTGTATGGAAAGCAAGATCGAGAGAGGACTTGTCCTCAATGTCTCTTCAAAGAAAGAGAGTGAGTGAGATAAACCACACACACGGGTTGTGTGTCTCCTTGCGAGCCCCAAAAGTCTGCACTCGGGATAGCAATGCCCGATTGGGGGGGGTGCGACGACGGTCGGTAGTACTCAAATATACGTAAAATGCTGTACAACGATTTTTTAGTAAGTTACACTGACCAACACAAACACCGTTCCGTGTTTGGTCGGCGCGACTGTTGCTGTTTATCATAAAAACAACAATATTATTATTTCATAGTAATATGTCGTTTCCCCGCACGTTGGAGGCACGCCGCGAACCTTCTGCTTCCTGCACTTGCATGCCATTGGTCAAATATTATTGGCGCGCCAAAAAATTAAGGCTTTTTCCTATGATACATAATTAACGTATTGATCTATTTACTTAAAACGTAGTATAACGGACAATGCTTTGGCGTTGATAAAACGGAGCCAGCTTCCTTTTTTTAAAAAAGAATCTTTTGCGATCCAAACGATTTCACTTAAGGTATAATGACGTGTAGAGTTCGTTCGAGGAACCCAAAAAATTACATAAATATACTGACTGTACTACGCCAGTATACATATTTATATATATCGTGACGGATGGTACAAACGAAACAGAAGTGCTCGCTCGTTTCCTGGACAGAAAGTCAGAACGAAATAGATAAAAAAATCGAAAACCCGGAACGCAAGAGATGGAGAACTCTTTCATGATGTCATCATGACGTTACAAAAGTACGTCAGATGATCACGCACTAATTTTGGTGTTACGTCTTGGTTGGTGATGTTCCTGCTTTTCATGTTGCTTGTTGCTTTGGCGTGCCTTCCACTTGTTCACCGACTTGAAGCCGAGATACCATTCCGATTGACCGTACCGTACATACCTGTACATTTTTTACTGTACCGTACGCGAACCTACCCCTCTCGGGAGCAAGAAACAGAAAAAATAGAGGAGAAAACAAGGTGTAATGTAGACGACCCAAAAAAATTGCCAGAAAGTTTTTGGGCGACAAAAAAGAGAGATACGTACAGCATCGAATCCTTTCTCGTTCTTACACTACACATTCTCTTCTCTTTCTCATTCCTCGTGGAAAGGAAAAAGTTCAAAAGAGAAAAAAGTGATTCGTTTTCTAACATTGTTGGAACATTATTCAGAATAGTATAGTGAACAGCTTACTACTGTACCACATATTGAACAGGATATAGATAACAAAATGTTGTACAACAAACAAGCATTGCTTCTTCTGGCAGTCTTTGCCGTATCACAGGGGTTTGCACCTCTTGTGAGTCGTCCTACTCGTGGTGTTTCTTTCCGTACAACACTGAATCATCAGGAATTGTATGCTAGCACCATGGAAGACGAAACAGCAACGAAAGAAACCATGACCATGGAGGATGAATTTATTTTATTTGGTGATGAAGAAGGTGATGAACCTGATATTGCCTATCCTATTAGGCACCAGAAAAAAAGTGCTACAGGTAATTTGTTAGGTGATCGGTCTGCACCCCTCAATGAAAAAGATCATTCACCAAACAATCCGCTCATTAATAAATTACGTACCATGAGAGAAACTGTGACCAGTTGTCCACAGTTGTGGGAAGAATTGGCCAAACATTGTCCATCGGACCGGGCCTTGTTTGATGAACATTTGTGTGATGAAAAAATTGATTTATCCTTTTCTCAAATGAATGATATTGTCAAAAAGTCGGCGACCGTCTTTTCACAATTGGGTGTCAAGAAGGGTGTGAATGTTGCCATTTTGGGTGAAAACTCAGCTCAATGGTTAATTGCAGATCATGGGATCCAAACTGCCGGTGGTGCATCGGCTGTACGTGGTGCAGATGCCCCTATTGAAGAATTGAAATATATTTATGAACATTCGGAAAGTAAGAATGTGGCCGTCATGCAGGGACCGAGACTTTTACAACGCTTTGCCAAGGAGGCTGAAAGTAAGGGTGAAACCAAACTTGGATTGTCCAATGAAAAATATGGTGATGTCAAAACTATTATTTTAATGCATTTGGAACGAAAGAATGCAAGAGAAGATTTACAGGCCATGGCACAAAAGTGGGGTGTGGAAATTCATCTCATGTCAGACTTGATAAAATCAGCGGATCCTATTTCACCTCAAAATGCTGGTAATGTTGGATTAAACGATTTATCCACTATTGTATATACATCCGGAACAACAGGACAGCCCAAGGGTGTCATGTTGACACATGGTAATCTACTCCATCAAATTTCTCACCGTCTGGCTCCTACCAAACAATATGATGAATCTGAACCTCTCCCCGGAGAAACCATGCTTTCTCTTCTCCCCGTGTGGCATATTACAGAACGTACCTTTGAACTTTGGATGGCAGCACGTGGGTGCAATGTGGTCTATTCGTCTATCCGTACCTTTAAGAATGACTTGGCCAAGCACAAACCTCAATGGTTGGTACTTGTCCCTCGTGTGTTGGAAAAGGTAGCCAAGGGTGTTCAAGACAAATTTGCTTCTGGTAGTGCTGCGGTGAAGGCTCTTTCGTCCTTGTTTACTAAAACAAGCATGATGAAAAATAAGCATTTAAAAATTACCAAGGGACTTGTTGTTGCTGACAAACCTCCTGGTCCTCTTGAAAAGCTTGTGTCACGTATGATTGTGTTGGCTCTTGCTCCACTCAATGCTGTTGGAGACAAACTCGTATGGAGTAAGGTTCAAGATGGATTTGGTGGACAATTAAAGACGATCATTTCGGGTGGATCTGCACTTGCAGGCGCTCTTGAAGATTTCTATGAAACAGCAGGTTTGACTATTTGTGTCGGATACGGTTTAACGGAATGTTCTCCTTTGATCTCCTACCGTCGTAGTGATGCCAATCTTGTGACTGCTGGATGCGTCGGTTCTCCCTGTCTTGATACTGAATTCCGCGTAGTTGATCCTGAGTTAAAGGCTGGTAACCGAGAACGTCCTGCACTTCCGGATGGTGATGCGGGTGTTGTACTTGGTCGTGGTCCTCAGGTCATGAAGGGATATTTTAAGAATCCCGAAGCTACCGCCAAGGCTGTTGACAAGTTTGGATGGTTCGATACCGGTGATCTTGGAAGGATAAATCCAGCCACTGGTGATCTCATCCTTACAGGACGGTGTAAGGATACCATCGTTTTATCTAACGGTGAGAACATTGAACCCTCTCCTATCGAAGATGCCATTCTGAGTGAATCTAGTATGATTGAACAAGTTATGCTTGTCGGACAAGATGGACGAAGTTTAACTGCTATTGCTGTTGTAAGTCCCAAGGAACTTGAAAGTGCAGGATTTTTGTCCAAGGCTGAAGCTGACGAACTTCAAAAGGAAAACGAGAAGGTCAATGATCCCAAGTGTGGTGAATTGGACTGTGTAGCTGGATGTGAGGCTCTTAACAAGGCAGCTGACAAGATCCGTTCCAATGGTGAATTAAAGAATCTTTTGATTGCTGACATGAAGAAAGCAACAAAGCCCTTCCGTAAATGGGAACAAGTTAGTGATGTCTACGTTACTCTTGAACCTTTTGCCATGGCGAATGGTCAACTTACTCAAAGTTATAAGGTCAAACGTGACAGCGTCGCAAAAAGGTACAGCGATGAATTGTAATTAGACTCTAAAGTCTTCAGTTTTACACTAAGGGAAAGAACACAAATTATGATTTGTTTTCAATGGTTGATAACAAATTTATATATGTATGCATGATTGAATGCAGTCTTCCATATACACTATCTATTTTAAACTAGTAGATCTTAATGCTATGTAGTAACAAGAGTACAGTCGCAATATTAACGTTTACAAACTGATTGGTGAAGCTCATTTACGGTTATTTTAGCTCTGTGGAACAGGGCTTACATGAAACAAGGCTGCCGTAAGATAAGCTCCAGCTGGATAACCAGCAGGATTTTGTGTGTGACATGACGCCGCACCACTTTTTCGAAGAAGTGTGACTGACCTTCCAGCTGCAACAGCTGCCTGTTGGACCATATTGAGAAAGTACTGGCCTAATAAAAAGCGAGAAAGAAAATATGAGCACAAGTTACTTGAGATAGACCTTGCTATCATCGAATATTACGCAGAGGAGAATATCACACCAACAAACTTACCTCCATCCTTTTGGGTCATGGCAGCAGAACATGTGCAAGTCATCAGCAAACCTCCATTTTCTTCTGATATAAGTTTAATTGCATCTCTATTCAAAGCGTGATATTTACGGCTGGCACGGTCTAACCCCTGCACCGATGGAGCCAGTTTAGGTGGATCTAAGGCAATAACATCATATTTTGTACCGTCTGCAATTTTCTCTCTCATAAAATTTGCAATATCAGCTCGAACAAATTCAACACGATCTTCATCACTATACCCATTCAAATCTGCATTTGACCGGCAGGTTTGAATTGCATCTTCTGAGGAATCGACACCAGTGCAATGAGCAGCATCACCATGGATTAGGGCATTCAAGGAGAAACCCCCATGGTAGCAACACAGGTCGAGTACTTTCTTATCCTTACAAAATGACGAGAGGCTCAATCGATTTTCACGTTGATCACAATACACACCGGTCTTTTGTCCCTGTCCGTATGGGAAGCTCCTGTAGCGAACTCCGGATTCGGTTGTGATGACCACTTCATCATCGTTTTCCGCCTCAATTTGTGTACCTTCCGATTCAGGTGCTGCATATCCGTCTTGTTTCAATCGCGAAGGAGTCGTTCTCCAGACAACATCCATATTGGCATCAGAGTACTTTGGGTGTTTGGCAAATGCATTCTCAAGAGCTTTAAGAATGGTATCCTTGTGTATTTCTACCCAGGCTGCAGAAGACATGACAACAGCAACTTTTCCACCAAGAACATCGACTGCAAGTCCGGATAATCCATCACCCTCACCATTTATTAAACGGTATGTATCTGTATCATCGGACGGTAACATGAGAGCTAACCTAGTTTGTACAGCAGCGTCTATCTTATCTTCCAGAATGCAAGTCATAGCTTCGACTTCGTTGTCATTGCAGCTCTTAATTTTCTTCATAAGCTGAGGATTGGTTGTGGCGTGACACAAGATTCGAACCCGATACATGGATTGGGGATTGTCTGTATTGCCAATGATTAAAACGGAAAATACATTTCATATCAGGAAGAAAAAATCATCAAACTTGCTTAGAATACGGCAATCCACACCTTGATGATAAATCTAATGTTTTAACAAGCAAATGAACAAACTTACATACACCCCATCCAATTAATTGAGAGGAATCCTCTGCGGGAACCGACTGATGATGTGGATAAGCATCTTTTTTCCCTCTTCCTCCTTTATCCTTGTCTAATTTCACCTCAACGCCAACCAAGGACCCTAACTTAACTTTTTTTTCAGCACCGAGTGTAAACGCAATCGCTCCTGGAAACACAAGTGGATTTCCCTCCCGGAATGATCTGGACTGTCGTGTTCGTTTCACCACAACACGGGGAGTAGATGGAACACTTCTTTTACTGTCTGGCGCTTCTGCACTAGGGTCGGTCGATTTCAAGGTACTCGCTGTAGCATACCGAACTATGTTTGTCGGAAGACGGCGATACAAAACAGAACCATTTATCGGAACAAAAGCACGACAAACAGAAAACATTGTCAAAAAGCTAATGATCCATGAATAAGCGACGAGCTTTTTCGTCTGCATGGCAAATTACTGAACTTAGAATCTATAGCAACGTGCGTCACTCTATGTTGCCCTTCGTTTTAGCAATATCAAGTTACAACTATTACTCAGTTGAGTGAATCGGAGAGGTGTTGGTGATGTTTGATGGATTTTCTGTTCGGGAAGGACTTTAGCCAGTAGAAAAAAATGAGAATGGAAGGTAAACTGACTTTGATGTCTTGCCTCCGTCGCACATCCCACCTCTGCGATAGTCTTTAACTGACGGACAGACTAACAGAGGAGGAGAATATGCGATCAATCCTCTCCTCTTACTGTGTAGTCTAGTAGAAAAAGAACGTACCGGTACCGGAATTGTCTGTGTACCTGTACCTGTATGAGCTCGTAGTCCTCTAGAGTCCTACATTCGGATACCTCTGATACCTCTACAGGTAAATACAGATAAGATTTAGAGATAATGTGTCAATTAGCAAATGTACCTGGGGGTGCCTGGGAGATCAGTTTCCACAGATCTGGACATTAGAGATTTTGAGTCACTATGGCATAAAGAGTACTCTAGAAA
>WKLE02004134.1:7050-26684 GCA_014885115.2 Asterionellopsis glacialis
TTTCCACAGTAATGTGTAGAAGAACACAATTCACGCATTATAATTATTTAGAGAACCATTAGCTACTTTTAAACAAAAAATAATCATGTAGATATATAATATAAAGAAAAAACAAAATCACCAACTGTGTGTCAAAGACTCTTGTATCCTTTCTCTTGATTTGTTTCTCTTCAAACACTTTTCCCCCAAAAAAAGTCCAATGACATTGCAAAAATGACCTCTATTCTATATTGAAAGCCAAAGGCAAAAAGTCATCACAAAAGATGAGCGTACACACATCATAAGCATAACCAGAGAGAGAGTTTTGAATATGATCGTCACTTACTTTAGTTGTTGCTGTACTTCTTTTAAAGTCTCCATCTCTCCAAAATCGTGAAGGCTTCTAAAGTACACAAAGGAAAATGAAATTTAAAAAAAAAATGATGCTTACTTTTTGATAGAAAATAAGTACGGGGTAAAGTGTCATTAGATTATAGTGTGGTGATATACTGTAGAACGTCAAACTATCTCTCATTAGTACATTTCACCGTAATGAAAAAAAGTACACGAGTAATCCTTATAAAACTAAATGGGAAATCATGAAGGAGTTTAGAGTAATTATGGAGAAATAGATCGTGAACTTTTTCACCAAAGCAAGGCAACAAAGAGGGATGCTACCCACGACGATGCAAGTATGCCAAGGTCGATACTACTGCTGCTGCTGCTATTGTCTAAAGTTGGACTTGGTGTTGGTTCCGGAGTGGTTGGAGAGTCTGTGGGACTTGGTGTTGGTTCCGGAGTGGATGGTGGCGGAATAGATGGCGGGTCTGTAGGACTAGGAATGCGAGAGCATGCACCTGGCTCATCTAAATCATCAATTTTACTAGAAACGTAGTCTCCAAACGATGACATGGGTAACATCATTGCAATCAAACAAGTAGATGATGATTCAAAGTGGTCACCTTGTACGGGAAGAAGATTAAATAATGACACATTATCAAGTTGATCAATATTGTCAGGAAGATTCCCATATGATATAGCATCATCCTCTGGACTATGACAGATACTGACAGGGTAGGTAGCAGTTTCCAGTATGTCAATCAAGTCATTCGATTGCATTGCCTCACAAAGCTTATCAGTGCTACCTTCTTTCGCCATGGTACCGCATGCATCTCTTTCACCATCAACAACAGCTATCTGTTATGCATCACCCATCGAGAGAGAAGTTGCAATTACGAATAAGTAAGGTATAGTATTAGTCAGTAAGTATACGAAGAAGGTTCCACAAAAGCAGAAACAGGATGGAAGTTGGGTTATTCCTTTTCACCTTTGACGTACCCTCATCATGGTAACAAAATCTGGATTCATCATGACCAAGGGATCCTCAGCTGGATAAAATGCTGCAAATTCAAAAGAACTGAAATCATTTATCATTACATTGGTGACGCTATCAATCCAATCCTCACTCAAAAGATCCTGCCCTGTTCCTGTATTCACAAGATCTGTGTTCGTAGAAGAATAGCTATAACCAAGCAAACCCGAAATGAACTGTGGCCAGCCGAATTCTTGAAGAGGAAACTTTCCAGTATCAATTTGGTCTGCATGGCAGTGCACACAGGGACGGGAAAAGAGGGGCAACTTTAACATGAGTGTATGCATTTAAAACCTCTCGACACGATTGAGAAAATTCAATATACAAAATCAACGAAACTCTAAAACGTACCAATCATATAAAAGGCTTGTTCAGAACTTAATTTGGATGCTGGACTTCCGGTGTTCACGCCTACAATTGTTGCACCAACTTCATCAATCGCCGCAGCAATCGCAATAGAGGCATATCCACCTTCAGAAAAACCTCCCAAGGTTACTGCGTCACTAAGGATAGCACAACCTCCACCGTTCTTTGCGAGCCAATCCTTCCCATAAAGGTAGAGTGGCACCGCAGAAGCTTGGTATTTCGTCTTGACAAAAATACTGTAGCACAAAAATGAGATTTGAAAAAAATTGCGATTATGAATATTGTACAGAAACGAGAAGGAGGAGGGAATCTCATGCATTTGACCTTTCTTTCTCTCTCTCTCTCTTTCTCTCTCTCTCTCTCTCTCTGTCCGATCTTTTATGCTTACCTTCGACGTTCATTTGGACTTTCACCATATCCAGGTCCATCGGGGACAAATGTGACAGCACCAGCACCTGCAGATATAAATGGCGCAATCAAATCATAGTATTCCGAATAGAAATCTAGTCCTTTCTCAGTGATAGTTGCATCAGACGCAGCAATATCATCTAAAACTGATCCTAAATCAGGATAAAGATTCGTTGGAGCGAAATAATCAATATCATAAAACGCCAAGACGTGCATCTGAATGTATGCCTGTAATGGTGTGAACAGTAAAAAAGCAATGATGAATACACGCATACATAGATACATTGGGAGTATGTTGTAGAAATCCATTGGAATAGAAATTCTAGAAAGAAAGGGATAACCATACTGACCTTGAGCTTCCCAATCACGTAATCATCAGTCCCAGTTTCGACAGGGATGATCATAAGTCCACTAAACGTAGAAGTATAATCATTAGTGTCTTCTCCACAATACGATTGAAAACTAGCAATTCCTTCGCTATCTTGTTTGACAAAGTCATAATCGGCATATAATGTTGCCACTTCTTCACACGAAGTACAAATCTTTCGTGCCTCCAAGTCATATTGAAGCGAATCCTTCATGATGATCTTGGCTGGTCCATTAAACGCCCCTGCAGGACCTTCAATTGGGAAGAGCCCTTCAATAAGTAAATCAGCCATTTCTTGAAGTTCCTCCAGTGTAATTTTACCATACACATGACCACACGGGTACGCTCCTGCAGTATCTTCGAGATGACGACGACGGCCATTATTATCAAATTCTGCAAATTTCTTCTTGAAGCCATTTCCTACAAGAGTAGAGAAATGATCAAATATGGAAGAAAGCTGTTCATCCGGGATCGAATCAAATGGATTCACAAAGTTACTAGCATCGCCTTGTTGGTTCATATTCTTTGCAACAGTAGCTCCCACTACGGGTGCCATCGAAAAGACGAAGAATAGTTGACGGATCTTGAGCCTAATCATGGTCTTTTGTTTACTTCTTTCTTACTTTCTTTCTTCAAGTCCAAACCTTAGAGATGAATAACTTTCAATGAAGTATTGGACTAACGAGTGGAGGAGTATGTCGAAGGTGGGACTATTGTAATGATGATGTGTGGCCCGTTTTTTAGAGGAGCCGATCGTGTGAAAATCCGTTTTGAATGTGCTAACTAAATTGTACAGGTAGGAAGGACTCTGGTCTCTAGAAAAGTGGGTACAGGTACCAGAGGTACGAAAACAACGCGAAACGCGAACCGCATCTTCGAAAGATTTTTCCCTCGTTACATCCCAAGCCCATGTACTGTAGTTGTACAGTTCTACACGCATATCATGCGTTAGATGTCCTAACGATATTCTCATCCGATCTTCTATCATAGACTCTCGCTCCTCATTTTTCATCACTTCCTATCATACCGGTATATGATTTCGAATCGCCGACGAAGGCCAGAAGGAAGCGTGAGACTTTTCTCCTCTTTTCTTTTTTCGCATGACCTGAAAAACACCCGAAAAAAACAACCTCAACTGCAAAAGCATACAAACGACCAAGACACAAGAAAAAATACAGCACCGCGGAAGAAAGGGCGGCATTCTACATTACACAATGATGTCCTTGCGTTGCCATTCAAAGACAGCATTGCGAATGCTCTTGAGTATCTTTTTGATGCTCTCCATGACATTATCCTATGCTGATGAATTTGAACGAAAGGCAGCACCACAAGAAGGCGATGGCAATGCCCAAACACATGCTGTTCATGTTTTATACTGTGTTAGCTGAGGTATGAAGAGGAACTTTATGAAAGTAGCAGAGTTCCTCGCCCAAGAATTTCCTGAATTAGAAGGAAACATTACAGGTGGTAATTATCCACCACCACCGCATGCCCTGATTTGGTTGCAGGGAATGCAAATTGCACAACTTGTCTTTTTAGCATTTATGATTTTAGGGGACGGTTTATGGAATTGGATCCCTTTTATCCAAAATCCACCCAACGCGTATTGGGAGGCCAAAAAATATGGAATGCAAATAGGTATTGGATTGTTTTTAATTTTACCACAAATGGTCAATACTATGGTGGTGACAGGTGCATTTGAAATTGCGGTAGATGGTGAAACTATCTTTTCTAAAATTGAAACTGGACGGTTCCCTTCTGCCAATGATTTGGTAAATCCCTTACTCAAGGCAGGTCTTGCACGTGCAGAGGTATCCTAGAGGGGAAATTTAATGTGTGAAGCAACACTGCAGAATTTTGCAAAACGAAAAATCTAGTTGCGCAAGTATTTGTATGCGTGGGTGAGGCAAAATATTTTAGAATGGCTTGGATATATAATATGGTGTGACATGACGGCATGTTGAAGAAAAATCTCTGGTTTTCTTTGACAAGCCTGATAAATACCAAACAAGAGCCATACTAAAGTATTGCATCGCTCATGCATGACTTTTTAAATGACAAACATGTACGTTGATTTTAAAATAAAACGAATTTAGGAAAAAAAAAGATCTTTGGATACGATATCAGGGAACAATTAGTGTATGAATGATAAAAGTTATACAGATGGCCTTGATATGGTGTGACATGACGGCATGTTCACGAATAATCTCCAGTTTTCTTTGGCAAGCCTGAACAATACCAAAAAAGAGCCAAAAGATTAAGAATTGCATCAATTCTGCAAAAGAAAATTAATTTAGAAAAAGGTTCCATGCCATATCAATCAACAATTAGGTCACAAAGGACCATATTTGATAAAAGTTACATCCTAATTTATACTGTGTTATATACCCCAAATGAAAGGTCGTATGGTACAGCATAAATAGAGTCTTTCGCAACGTTCGGTAGCAGAATTCTGTCTATTCCTTTCTCGCTATTGTTGAGCTGAATTTTACAAGGAGGGGTCATCTTCCTTGGCATGCTTACACCATCGTTGTGAAGGAATGTGAGCACGAGGAGGAATCGGACGTCGTTCCTTTTGAGCACTCACAGAGAAAAGCATGGCTGCTGATAGGAAAATACATCCACTAGCAATCACAGTGTTTCGTTTCCATGCTGCTGGTGCAGGCCACCAACCACCTGTTGGCGTCCAAACCTATTGTTCGAATGTGACAGAATAGTAAACATGTGAGAAAGGTATTATACACAATCGGAAATTTTGGAGTCAAACATGGGAAAAGCATCGTCAAGAACTAATTGAAAGATGTAGTCGAACGAATCAATCGATCCCGACAGTGTCACTAATTGCCGATGCCACCTTCTCACGCTACTTTCAAAAGTGGCTACAATCATATCGGAACCTATTCTTTGGCATTATCAAGAAGGCTTGTTGCGTGCAACAAAGAGGTTATTGTCGTACCTTGGGAACGTAATACCAGCCACCGCCTCCCATCGTCGAAGAAGCTTCTTGTGTAACAAACGCGGTCGGTGCTTGCTGCTACGATTGTTGTTCCGCTTGCTCGAACGTAACGTTGATTTCATGCGCGTGCAGAAAACCAGTATCAACGCGCGCTCACAAGGCACAAAACGACGGTTCTACAACTGCTGGGAAGATTGAAACATATTTTTCCAATATTATGTTTCGGGTAGAGGATAATCAACTTACGAGAACTCCGAGCTCCGATTGGTACCAAAAAAGATCCGCCGGTCAATAGGAACATTTCAGTCCCGTTACACGCCCCTACAGATCGACAGTGAGATCGACTGATCCATCACATCAATAATACATAACGCACTCTGGTGTCCTTTTCCTTTCTCACCTCAGTCTCTCGCGTCTCTCAAACAAAAGCAGTAAAGCAAATGAACAAGTGCAAAGTTGGATTTAAACCAACCTGCCATCTTTATTCCGGCCGGTAGAGTATGATTTCAGTAATGAAGGTGGCGTTCTCGGCATGTATGGTCCTCATCGACCTTTCTGCGGTGTGTTCGCTGAGTGGTCTTCAAACATCCTCAATGTTGACCAGAATGGGCAGGGTGGGGTTGAACCATGGCCCACTCAAGAGTCCGATAGTTGATGAATTTCCAACGTTGAAGGCCACACTGATCCCTTCTTTGGCAACCTGCACGTCACGTATGACACGTGGTGAGCGGCGTTTGGCGGAACGCCTGGAAAGGAAGCTGGATGCAGACAGTGTGGTGTGGTACGACGTTGCAGTAGGCCCGCTCAGCCAACACCCTGATTTTGTCCTACTACATCCTCGGAATGGTTTATTAATCCTAGAAGTTAAGGATATTCAGCTTTCGACTTTAATCGAGGCGAACAAAGAGACTTGGACGATACGCGGTGAGGTTGGACCTTAAAAAAATACGCAACCCCCTGGAACAAGCGAGACAATACGCCCATCAAGTTGTGCAGGCTCTGGAACAAGATGCAGAATTGGTGCAACCTACGGGCCCTCATCAGGGGAAGCTCGCTGGTCCGTGGAGCTATGGCGTAGTCTTGCCGTATATCACTCGCGCACAGTTTGAAAACTCTGGTTTACACCAAATTATCGAGCATCATCGTGTCCTGTGTCAGGACGAGATGCTGGAACGTATCAACAATGAAGAGTTCCAACACAGGTTACTAAAAATGTTCCCCTACAAGTTTGGCCATGCTTTGTCACAAAAGCAGATAGATCGGGTGCGCTGGATTTTATTTCCCGACGTGCGCGTGCACCAGTGGTATAGACAGGGAAAAAGCTTAGTCCGCGCTTCTAGTAATCTTAATGAGGTTACAGTGGCTAGTTCTAAATCACAGGAGCATAAACGCTCTATATTGCCTAGCAGGATGCGAGTGATGGATATGCGACAGGAGCAGTTAGCCCGAAGTCTGGGAGATGGCCATCGCGTTATTCATGGGGTTGCTGGGTCTGGTAAGACAATGCTGCTTGCTTACCGCGCCACACATTTGGCTGAAAAACTTTCCTTGCAAGACAGTGACGCAAAGCCAATTCTTGTCCTTTGCTACAATGAGCCGTTGGCAAAGAGCCGTTGGCAAAACATCTTGCGAACCTTATGCAAGACCGTGGAGTGTCCGATCGTGTACAGACTGTGCACTTTCACAAATGGTGTCGAGAACAACTGGTGAAGTTCAATTGTCCCTTGCCAAATAAGAACCTGCCAGTTGGCGAAATGATGGCTGACATGGTACAGCGTGTCATACATGGGGTTGAGCAAAAGCGGATTCCGACGGGGCAGTACTGTGCTATATTGGTTGACGAAGCACATGACTTTGAATCAGAATGGCTTCGGCTCTCGGCGCAGATGGTGGACCCAGTCACCAACAGCCTGCTGATACTCTATGATGACGCACAAAGTATATACGAACGCAGTTTGGATAGAAAGTTTAGTTTCAAAAGCGTGGGGATCAAGGCTCAAGGCCGCACAACTATTCTAAAAATCAACTACCGTAACACCCGAAAGATTCTTCGGGTGGCTAGTAATATCGCGTCCAGTATCTTAATTCAGAAAGACTCTGAAGATGATGGTGTGCCCTTGTTGATTCCTGATAGCTGTGGACAGGAAGGCGATATGCCAGTTGTTGTGTGCCAGCCTACATTGCAACAAGAAGCTACCAAAGTAGCTGAATTACTAACTATCATACACCGCAAGGGTTACACCTGGGGTGATATGGCTATTTTGTGCCTGCGTCGTAGTGACATGGACATTTACGACAGAATACTGGAAAGCTTCAGTATTCCACATCAAGTACGAAAAGGTTCCGGATCCCTCGAGCTTTGCACCGACACTGTTAAGGTGATGACTATTCATGCCAGTAAGGGTTTAGAATTCCCAATGGTGGGACTTGTTGGTATGGGCCACAAAACCACCTTGGGCGAGAAACGTCAGGCGCGTCTTTTTTATGTTGGGGCAACTCGCGCTATGGAAGTTCTTATTATTGGTACCAGTAGTAGAAGTCCATTCACGCGAAGAAGTAAGACATTTCAGAGAAGGCATTAACTACGGGAAAAGGCGTGGCGAACAAAAAAGGTAAAGCTTGGTGCATCAAAAAGAAAAAGAGTAGTCTAAATGCTAAAATGGGGTTCTACTAGCTTTCCTCCATTGTATGCGTCTTTGCACGATGGATGTTCCCTCCTTTCTATAGTTTTAGAGTCTGTTGCTGTGCATGTATCTCATTCGCTCTTTGACGTCATTGGCTTTTACAAAATCATTTTGCTTTTCGTACCCTTCTATAACTTTTCCATAACATTCTGTACTTAATATCTCTACCTTTGGTATACCAGATGTAATCAGTCCTTCGACTTGTTTTAAAATAGAATCGGCAAAGGATATATTATCTTGTTCGTCACTCCGTAAAGCATGATGGCTACTTCGAGTTAAGATATCAATCATGATTGAATACGTGAGGGTGTTGGGTTTCATTGTGCGATTACCAGCACGTAATTGCCTTTGTGCTGTTTGATACAACCTTCTCGCACGTTTGGCAATACTAGCATCATCTACCGCTCGCTTTGCATAGGCTTGAAGCAAAAAATTGATATGATTGATAGAAGGGTGAATAATTGCCCTATTATTGCTGCTGTTGTTGTTGTTATGATTGCCACCATCACGGTCATTTTTGTCTCGGTCCTCGCTTTTTCTGTAATTGGTAAATCTAGTGATCAATTCATTTACGGTAGATTCCATTTTAGTTAAACTTTCTGTTGTAGATGATCGTGACAAGGCTCTTAATAGACTTTCATACGTCCAAGCCGTGAGAGATACGACAAGGGAGCGTCCTCGAGCATCTCTTTTGTTAGTAAGCATCTCCAACAAGCTTAATGTCTTTTGTAAGGCTAGCTCAGCATCTGAGTGTTTCGACCATGCTTCAATAACGTTGTTCCACGTAAATATATTGACTTTCATATCATCATTACCTGCCAGATACCACTCCGTCATTTGCAAAACAATCTTTTCAGCACGATCTTCAGACCCTTCTTCTGGACAAAGAGCGTGAGCCACGGCTAATGCCATGTAACTAAACCCGTTAGGCTCCATATTGGGAATACCTTCTTCGTGCATTTCTTGCATTTGGCTAAATATTGCCTGTGCTCGACGGCCAGAACCTTTACATGGGTCCTTCGTCCATACAAGGATGACATCATTGTACATGTCTACACTAGGTCTAGCTTCTGGATAGAGACCACTATAATAATGCTCTTCCAATTTGGCGAGGACGATTTCCGCCTTTTCACCAGCACCTTTCGAACCATGCATGGCATAAGAATTGATTAATGTTTTGAATGGCGCACCCGTTAGATGGACTGACTTTGGATCCCTGTTAGAGAGTGATAGCATTTGATCAAAGATGATATTTGCACCTATAGGATCCTTTTGGTTGGAATAGCATCGAATGGCACACCAAAATGCATGTCCAAGAATTTTAGGATCAGGTGTATCTCCTTGCAGACTGAGGGTTCGCTCAAGCAATGTCTTGGCCAATTCACCGTGCCCTTCCTTGTCACTATATGCAAGGGTGTCGATTAATTGACGAAGGCAGTAAGAATCAGCAATAACTTCAGTCTTTCCTGATGCATACAACTCTTCCATCATTTGGAATATTTCAAGACTATTTTTAGCACTGGCAGGTGCTCGTGCTCTATTCCAACATTTCAGGACGTGTCCGTAAGCAAATTCATCAGGTTCTTCCAGTACCAATGAAGTACCATTACTAAATCGTCCGATGATCTCACGAAAGAGCTTGTCTGCATGCAATGCTGCATTTGCGTTGCGATAAAGTCTTGAATATGCCATGATAACTTTATCCAATGTCTTTATTTGGGATGTGGACCACACCCCATCAATTGCATCCTGTTCATGGCGAATTAGCATTTTCCGGTATATCCGGTCTGCGTTAGAAACTGCTCTTAGCGTCATAGGGATTTGATTCAAATATGCCATGAGTACATGATGATAGCTCTCTCGATTTGGCTTGCACTGTTGATTTCCTCGATCATACATCCTTTCCATACGCGATAGCAAGGCTTCCGCTCTTTCTCCTGCTACAAACTGTGCCTTATTGTGTTGTCGTCTGTGAACTTTTGGATTCGACCACGATTGGAATACTAAATTATATATGTCAGTGTTTGGTCTTAATTTTGGATTGTCATTTTGAGTCTCCAAATGCTTTAGATATGCCTCTGCAAAAAGTGCTGCTCCATCTTCTTGCGCCCGTGCAAGAGCCGTGAAAAGAAAACGGACAGAATGTATAGTTGGGCCTGATACCCCCCAACACTGCTCGAGAGTACGGAACAACCACATGGCATCACTTATCCGTCCATGTCTACCAGCACGAAACAGTGCTGCATTCAAGAATTCTTGATCAGGAAAGTACCCTTCATTTTCTGTTTTTCGGTACAAAATCATGGCATTATGCAATACATCTAATAAATGGCCATATGACTTTCGATCACGACGAGTCGATAGATATTCTAGTAACCACTCAAAGACATCTGGTGTCGGAAGAAATGCATCATCCTTTTCCAATTCAGCCATTTCAAGCATAGCCTTGTATAGAGGATACAACTTGGATTGTACCTTTTCATTTCTCAATAGCTCCAAGGTAGTAATGAAGTAATCTGGAGGTGGCTTTAAACCCTCATCGTGCACACGTACATCCTTTGATAATTGGTATTGTCGTTTCCAAAAAAATAGCAAGGTACTAGCATAGCCCGCATGGTACTCTCTTGATATGGTATTGTGTGTTGGGATTTTCTTGGTAGATGGATACGCATGTGCTCTCCAGAGCAATTCCAACGATACTCTGGTAGGGACGATCCCTGTAAAATTTGCCCCTCTCAACAATGTTTTGGCTTGCATTATCCCATCTTCTTCTTGACTTCGCAGATAAGCGCGTATTAAATGTTCTTGTGCCAAGGCAAACAATGACCGTATTCTTGCATCCTTACTGTTTTCATCAAAAATGTGGGTATTGTCATCGATAGCTGATGACGAACGAGTGTTACTTATATAGGATGCATTGTAATCTTTCCAAGTGAACAGTAGCTTACGAAATCCTATATTTAGTTGTTCCTTGGATATACTTGCTTGTTCTAACGGGACATCAGTTTGAAGTTCCAAAAACATCTCCTTGATACCTTGCGTAGTCAGCTCAAACGGTCTTACTGATGGAAATTCTTCCATTACATTTTCATCTTCTTGTTCGGAATTCTCAGTATTATCTGATTGTTCCTTCCTCGTTACAAGTGGCAAAGTTGTATGTTGCGTATGAGTCTCCGATAACTCGTCCAAGTTACTATTATTTTCATCTGCAGCTTGACAACAGCTTGGTTGTCTCAATCTTATTGCTTTGGGTTTCATGAAGTTACGGGCAGGATATGGAATAGCCAAGGTGAAGGCTCTGACAATTGAAGCTTTCGCAAGGAGGACAAGGAGTAAGAATATTCTTCTAGTACTTCGACCGGTGCCACCTTTCCTCCACTGTTGCACCATCATACCGCCTTCACATGTATTTGGATTCATACTGGTTTGCTATCTTTCTGACATTTCCAACAAGAATAATGGGACCTCTATAGTCAGTACTTTTCTATTAGCTTCTACAAGAAAGCGCCATGAGCCATCAGTGGGGTGAGTGATCGAACAACTCTCCACTAGAGAGAGAGATCCTGTAGATACTTTCCTGATGATGGATGATGGATGTGCGATGATGTGTCGTTGGTCGTTCGTCGTTTGTTTTCGTCCGGTTTCACCAGTCTCGACCATGTCACACACAAGCTATTAGATTACTCCTAGTCCTAATCTATTGGTTGTCCCCTACATTGGGTAGAGATAACCCCAACTCTACTGTTGTCATAAGGACATTACTCATAGTCCTACGGACCGTATGCCTCTGTGAAATATCGTCGCCATCCCGCGTCTCAAATTCTTTTCGACGTGCACGGTAGGCAAGGGAGTATGTTCGGGGATGGGCAGTGGACCAGACCCACACAGCGACAAAGAAGAAAACGGAAGTTCCTATTCTTTGTTTGAAGTAGCCTGCGATAGTGAAACGATTGGTTCCTGATAAGTGTAAAATCCACTGAAAATACAATACAACCATGGTTTCCAACGACAATGCCAGGTTGTCTTTCATGCAAACATTATGCAATTTATTGTCCAAAGCACTCATGGCACTCCAGTTGCACATATCACATTATTGGTTGGTCTGAACAGAGGATCATTGTTGTCAACTGCTCATGACGCTGCTGCGAGCCTACCCATTCCACCTACCACAGGCACTATGGGCCTTTCTCTACTACCAGAATTTGGGAAAGGACTCTGTGCTTCTCTTCCAGAGCTGCCAGCATGAGGGTGTCCCAGAACACTTGCCCTCCCCTGCTACCGCTGATCCCTGGGGTGGTACTCCTATCACCTAAACACAATCACCTGCCTTACTGCAACAAGCGCAAGCACAGAGGTCTCCCACAGATACCACAGGCATCCCAGCTGGGCCTGACCCTGGGCAGATGTGTACTGTACAACCTGCACCCATACCACAGCTGCCAGCCCCACCAAACCCAGTCCCTTGTTTGTTGTTTGCATGTTTGCATGAAGAGGATTCCACCACTATTGTTGTGCAGCTTAAAACCTGCAACATGTTCCATTCCAATGCAGACAGACAAGCAGCCAGGGATCTGGTGGATACACTTGCCACACAATCAAAAGCTTTTTGCCTCCTTTTCCAAGGATCCATGGATAATTGTTGTCATATCATACATTCTGTTTGTAGATTTGTAGCCCCTCTGGGCACTACAGCCCCAGCTTCTATTATGGGTACATATGTTGCCTTTCAACAAGGCTTAGCTGCAAATTACGGCAATTTAGATGGGGAATTTTGGGGTATTTTCAACATTCCCGTGTTTTGGCTTTGGCAACATAAATTGCCTGGTAATTGATGGTAATTTATATACATATGCAGACATAAATATATATATTAGTTCTAAGAAATTACATTCTCACTAGCAAAATTACCAAAAATGTTGCTGTGGCACATAACCTGTGGTACATGCTCTTAACTTCTATGATTGCTGGTATGTTTTCTTGTAGAAATATACGCAGTGCTGTAGAATTTTTTTGCAGGCAATTTTCATGCGGTGACAAAAAAATTGCATCGGAAAATGGCAGTTGCAAATTCTTAAACAACAACAAACAACAAACAACCTTTTTACAAAATATAAAACTATATCATTCAATCGATCATCTGTCAAAAAATAATCTGATTGATTGTTGTGTGTAGAAATGTAAAATTGAAGGAGAAATTGATAAAAAAAACAATCACGTCTTTTTTTTGTTGTAAACACAAAAATGATTAAAAATCAACAACCAACCAATTACAGCAAAAATTAAATGCATCGAGGTCTTCCTCTTTTATTGAATAATATGTTCCTTGATTGTTGTGTTCGTTGAATTGTTATTGGTGAAGAATTAGTTTCTTGAAAAACATAACAATCAACCAGTTGAAAGTAAAAAAAATTATATCAGTCAATCTGCCCTAGATTAATTGTTGGAGAGGTTGATTGTTGAATTTTTTGACCACTTTTTTGTTGTTGTCTTTTGAAAAATACGCCATTGTCGTTGATTGTTGGTTGCGAGCTTGATGGAGAAAGAATATTATTATGTATGCCAGTACTGGCAGTGTAGAAATGTACAGTGTTTTCTGAAATTGCCGTATTTCAGAAAATGTGCCAGTACTGACAATGTAGAGACGTACAAGGCCAAGATTCCCGTATTTTGGCCATTTCAGAATTTTTTTATTACCGATTACTGTTGTTGAGCGGTAAGGTAATCACCAAAATTGCCGCAGTACTAGTTTGGGTCAATTACCTGAGATTACTGCCGGGGTCAAGCGGTAATCTAAATTGCAGTAATTTGCAGCTAAGCAACAAGGTGATGGGATTTCAGGTTCTTTTGTTCCCATTGTATTAGATGTGACGTGGCTTGAGGCCCAAGCTGCTCTCACTTCCACCCCTGGCACAGCCATCAATAAAACAAAGTCCTCATGGTTTTGGACACCTGCAAAGCTTCCCTTGTCATGGTCTGCCCATTGGTGCTCATCCCAACTGCATGCACACATTTTGTCCATGAGCAACAACCACTACCACATGTAGCTAGACAACTGTTCCTTGAAAAAAATATGGCTTGGCCAGAGGCCGACAAACACAAGGCGGCCTATTTGTTGGACTGGTGTGTGGTGGCAAGTGTCACCCAAATGCTGCAAAGTACTCACTTGCTGCTTGGTCTCCCTCTTGCCAATAACAACACACCCACCCCATTGTTCCATGCATGGTGCTGCCAGCACCTGGAGCGCATCAAGACTCTACTATCCACATCTAGTCTTGCCCAACTACCAACCAATCCAATAATAGTAAATGTACCATGCCACAACCTAGATGACTTGGATCAAGCATATCTCCAAGGTGCACTAACACAAGAACATTTACAGCACACCACAACTCCATCAAGTACAAAGTACACTCAAAAACAAATGGCCATGCTACAAGGTTATGCCGGGTTAACCACCCATGAGCGCCACCTTCCCCCTTCTGTGTGACAACAACTGGAAGATGCCAAATTGTGGAGGGATGCTGCCATCACACTCACCAAAGTCTTCAATGATAACCCATTGGAACAGGTTCTTGATATACTGTTTCATAAAGAACTTACAGAAGACATCTGGAAACTGCAATTTATGTGTGCACATCTCAATGTGCCACAGAGGCATCACTCCACTGGCTGTCTCAGTCCTTACTTTAACAGAACAACTTGAACTCCATCAACATGATGAAGCAATTGACAGTGCAACAGCGAAAAGAATCTCTGATGCAAACTTGGCTTTTGGAGACGAGGAGCATGTTTTGGGAGATTCTCATAGAGCTTCCTATACCTTAACATATGAGGCTTTATTTAAGGTTTCTACAGCCAAAAGCATTGTAAGTGGGATTTCATTTCACCCAAAAGGTACAGGCACTCCTATCATCCATTTATACCTTCCACTTAGTAGGAGTAGACAACCAGGATGAGGTACAAAAAGGACAGTACAAAAAGTACCTTATGTACATGTAGCAAGATAATTGGCCTATGCACTGTACCAGATACTACTTTTATCAATTCCCATTATGGTATTGCAGGTAGACTCTCACCAGTATGGTACAGTTCAAGATAGTCAATAGTATGGTATGGAGCTTGTAGAAGGGGCAATTGTACAAGTCACCAGCAAATGTATCTATAGTCCTGTAAAGATCACCAAAAGTGCCAAATGTGCCATCAATTCAAAAAAGTGGGGGGAAGTCTGTGCTTTGTTCATTGTCACTAATCTTAATAATTCTTCCAGATATCATACAATACAAAATATCGCAAGCAATAAAAATTACACAATGCAATTTTTCTTTTCTTTTTTTTAGTGAGAATTATTTCTGAAAGGACCTTTCATCAAAGTACAGCAGTGACACAACTTATAAAACAAAGGAGTACTGATACTGTTATCTTTGCTCTAAAGTTTATGATTCATGTGCAGTTTACTGCTGGTTATAAGCTATAATCATCTGAAATATAGTAATGCTGCAAAAAAAATATTTTTACTTGACACGGCATCATTTAAATATGTTTCTATTTTTAAAAAATTAAGATGACAATGAGATGATAAAAACAATTGTAGAAGTATAATGATCTAAACAAATAAACATTGATTTTTAGTACTTTCTTTTATTTACAGTACTAGTAGAGGATTTCTACTTCCCATCCTCATCCTTGTCCTCATCTTCAACTTTGTCTGGAAATGGTGCTCTCATTGGATCCGTCCACTCCTGGTCATAGTTTGGAACTTCAAACAGTTTTTTACTACCTACATCAAAAAAAGTTGTGCGAACACAGCACAAGCTCTAAAGCACATACTGTGCTTGTTAATATTGTGACAGAAACTGTCTTGAAGAACTTTGAATGTTTTTATGATCCTCTTCTTGTCATTCTAGGACCTAAGTATTCCATACTGGTATAGCCTACCTGGTACTCTTACTTTTTGCTCTATTCCTCCAGCATTTCCATATTGATGGAAGCAGTTGTTGTGTCCTGGTAGAAGATTTATGGTACTGTACAGTACTGCTCAGACCAGACCAATTTCCTGCTGTTGTGACATCCTACGTATAACTTGGTACATAGTGTACAGAAAAAAATCTCTTTTCACACAATGAGAAACATCATCTTCTATTTTGACTTGTTTTTTGAACAACATCAATGGCGGCATAAATTGAATAACTAGAAAGACAGATTTAAAAAATCAGGTGAGCAGTTAATGCAGAAAAATGGTGGGGAAGAAGCCAGTTTGTTGGAACAAAGAAGCAAATACAGAGTTTATAAAATACTTGACAGAGCTGAAGGATTTGATCCTGAAGAATTCACTCATAATTATGTTGTTCCAAAGGTGCAGAGTTGTAACAATGACACACTCAAGCAGTATTTGAGCTCCAAAATGGGTGGACATCACAAAAATAAGAACAATTCAAAGATTCTTTGTGTTTATGAGAGAGGGGCAAGTGAGTATATCATTTTCAATGCAAAGAAAAGAAACTGGTGAAACCAACATCCTTCCAGTATGTAATCCAAATGGAAGCTTGATTAAATGCATCTATTTGATTGTTACTTCTTATCCTAATGACTCTTTTTGGTTTTGTCACAGGTAAATTCTTTGCTGACAAAGAAAAAACTGGAAAAAGGTCAACAGCAGCTTCTGAGGTCACTACCAAAGAACAAGAAGAAGCAGAAGAAATTCTTTCTAAAAACAAAAAAGAAAATCAAGAAATGCCACAAAAAAAGAAGACTCCCACCAGCAAGAAGAAAAAGGATGCTTCTAATCCCACCCCTGAAGCCCCTTGCCCTGGTTTTGGTACTCCTCCTGGTGCTGCATCCCGGACTCTAGGTTTTTGGACTCTGATGCTGATGCTGGCCTTGCTGATCAACTCAGGAAGACAGTAAGATTATTAGATGATTGTGATGTTGATCTTGATCAACAATATCCAATCTCACAATGTGTTTTCATGAGTCCCAGCAGCACAACTTGATATATTTGGACTTCTATTGAGCTGCAAGGAAGTATTCAAGAGGATCAAATCAAAGCAAAAATCATCAAAAACGGGAATGCTGTGAACAACATCAAAATTTCAATTCCAAAGGGTGGTCCTGTAACTGACCCTGAATATGTTTTGTTAAAGTTTCAGGGGACGAAAACTGCTCATCCTCTGTACCAGTAGGACTACAGCCCTGATTCACATTCATGGATCTGATGGATAAATACCCTTGGTAGTCCTTAGTAGGACTACTCTCTGTAAGTACGCTATTCCAAATCAGAGTCGCAACAATGTACCAGAACACAAGCAACATAAAAGCATGTGTGTACAGCATGTACCTGGTAACTCCCAATTGCACAAAGTCCTGTATCTTTTGAAAGGTTAATCCAAGTTTTCAATTCCTCTTTTTACCAAGGACCTAGAGGACCTTCCAGGTGGTAGTTTTACCTGTACCAAGTACCTAAAAAGTACATGATATCAGGTAGTCGTAGAATATTACGTAGGCTAGAGGATCAATGTTTTGAATTTGATCCCTACATAAAATATTTTTACAGAGCTCCTAAAATGAGTACAATGTGTCATATTCCAACTGATACTGTTCAAAAAATAAAACGGAATTTTTCCAACTCAGAGTATTGGTTCAATGTTTAGTTTTAAGGAAATGTATCCAATCTTTGCACTGCTTCAGTGTCCGTCTGTCATGAAGGTAAAAAAATTGTGAGAAAAGGGGTGGGAAATTTGCACTGAGCTACAGAAAATTGTATACAGTATTATCCATTCCCCGTCTTGCTGAGATCTTTCCAAAACTGTGTAGAGAAAGCAATACAGGGGTGCTCCTTGATTTTAAAAAACTTTTAGAATAAGGGTTAATTTAACAACTTCAAACTTCTTCCTTATTTCTGGTAGTTTAATAAAAATAAAAAAATAAATGGCCTTAGCACACTTAATTTTAACAAGTTTTTGTTGTTAAATTAGTACCAAGTTCTAAGTAAATAGTAGGTGCTAATTACATATAATGGATCACTAGTATTATTTATTCACATGAAAAATTGCTTGTTACACTACTTTGGTGCCCTAATCTTGTTTCCTAATGGTGAGATGCAGTTGTAGCATAGTAGAGTAGTAAAAATTGTCTATTATACATGTATTTTAACATCAATGTTATACAGATATTTTTTGGAAAAGTTGATGTAGGGAAAACAAGATTTCCTTATTGAAAATAGCATACTGTACCTGGTAGTTTATCCTTCTGGGCATGGGGTAAAACTGCATCCACTCATCCCGCAGTGTGGCAAGCTGCACAGACTTAAATCCGCCAAATGAAGCTTGGGGGCTGAGTTGATGACCTGTTGAAGCGCTGAGTGCAGCGGAGTCTGGTTGACGAGGTCTCGGTTCCCGTCATTTTTGCCATTTTTGCCATTGTCACAAATTTCGGGATATCTCTGCACTGCGTCTAGTACATGTTCTACAGGCCTTCTGACGACTGATGACCAGATGGTTGGTTGTTGGAGAGGCCCGCAATGCCAAGACAAAGATAGTGCTGCCACCATCAGGCAAACAGCACGCCAACCACACTACCCATTAAGCCCCCTACCTGAATCAAGAAAAAGTTGACGCAGGGTGAACAGATCTGCCCAGGCAGAGAGGAAGTAAGACCTTGGATAGGGTAGTGGAAGTACAAGTTCTACGTGCAAATACCTCTCATAGGGCTACATGATGTGATGTGACATGGCAAACCTACCGCCAGACAGGCGTACCTGTGATGGAACCTCCCTACCTAACCCTGCGAGTCAGACACTGAGGAGTGTTTCTTCAGCTGGAAGCATTGAGGGTCACTGTACACAGGTACAGTGCTCCTTGGGAGGACTACACCACAGGATGCCCAAATTAGTTCTTTAAGTAAGTTCAGCGAGTCATGTACTTTATCGTGCATCTCCCAGATTATCGTGCATCTCCCAGATTAATGGAATTAGTTCCTTAAGTAAGTTCAGCGACTCATGTACATATACAAAAAAAGGGGCTTGTTAAAGATCAAGGAGTACACCTATAATTCCGTAAAAAAAGGTTTCTTTTTAAACGGCCGGCCACTCTAGTTTTGGACGTAGCCAAGTGGTATGGGCCATGCTGAGCATGTGCTGAGCATGGGTGGGCTAGACTGGGCTTTCTCTCTACTTCCTCCGTTAATGGATAATTTTCCACGGAGTTATTACTAGCTTCGTGAATCTTGCGTAGGGCCTAGTACATAATGTACGGAACGCGCCAAACCAATTACTGACATGCTGTACGGCTTTTCACAATTTCTTTCATTTCCGTCTAGAACTTGACGAACCCGACCAAACAAGCAAACAAGTCTACAATCAACAAAAACAACAATAATAATATTCTAGTGTTTCCCTAATCAAGCATTACTAATACAACTACCTAGAATTAATATAAATTGTACAGCATTGTTGCCATTTTTGTTTCCGAAAGAACATCATAAAAATTTTCATCATTTTTGTCATCA
>WKLE02004135.1:0-20897 GCA_014885115.2 Asterionellopsis glacialis
TTTCTTTTGTGTGTTGATTGTCTGATTGTTGTGTTGTGCCGAAGATTTTTGATGTGAACAGCTACTCAAAGAAACAAAAGTGGTGTCACAGTACACACACAAATTGCTTAAGATACAACAACTGCAGTGTACTGTCAAGTTTGCACAGGGATAAAAGCCTATAATGAAGTTATCATAGCAACATCATGAAATGGCATGCTTCTGTATTATCTTATTTATGTATACTGTTGGAAATTTATTTCCAAACTCACTCAACACTTGTCTCACTTGACTCAATCTAATACAACCAATCTTGTTCATAACACAAACTTGGGACTAAACTTTCAATTAGTTTCAGTATCATCATGTCAAAGAAAATGTACTACAAATTCACACAGCCATATCTCTTGTCCATTGTTTGAGAGTCATCACCAAAAATGCAAAAGATGGCCCTCCTTTAGTCAAATGTCTTGCTCTCTGTCTGCACCAGCAGTACTTAAAATCTAGCCTAATCTTATTTTGAAGATTACAGTAGTATGTACAAAAACAGACAATTTGTAGTATTTGTTGTTCACATTTTTCCACACAAAAACTGAGTTCTATGTATGTTTGATTGTTGTATGGGAAAATTGTAAGTTTCTCTTGGAGAATGTTTGCCTCATTGTGAACTTTTGAAATGGCAGATGATGGGAGGGAAATTTCACTGTTAGAATACTCACCATATTTTGACAAACCTTTAACACAACCCTTTTGATAAGGATGCACAGAAGGGCTGTCAACAATGGGAGAATCAGAGAAGAGGTTTTGGTGTGAAGAACAATGTTTAAAGTTGTGCAACAAATTAGATTTGTAACCAAGGTTTTTGATCAAGAAAATTAAACTGATCTAGATCAACAAATTTTGGTATTGAGATACTCAGACCAGTGTTATTTGAAAGCTGTGAATAAGATCTATTCAATGATACTGTTTTCTTTATTCATTAATGAATAGAGGTGCATAAAATATTTGTACAGGATGTTGAAAATTGAGGTCATAACCTGGATTTTTTGCATGCCACAGGTATATGCAATTTTTAAAAAAAGTGCACCAGCAACAGCCTTTTAATAGTGCTACTATTCAAAAAATGGCCCAAGCTTGATAAGTTTCTAAACAAAATATCAGTTTATTTATTTTGTAATTCATAAAATTCAGTTCCTCCTTCACACCAACATAAAATTGCTTATTCTTTAAGAATGGTAGTTTGAGGAACAAGTAATTCTAAGCTTAAAATATATCCACTCATCAATGATTATTTGGTATTTTTGGTATGGGGAGGAGCACACAAAAATATATTTAAGGGATTCTTATTGTGTGGTTATGTCATCTTGTTTTCATTAGATAATCAATCACAATGCTTTTATTTCAAGCTTAGATTATTTGTAACAAATATACCAATGAATTGGAATATCAAACATCATATATTATTGTTACTGATTGAATAGATATGGTATGATGAAACTTATTTTGAATGGTTCAACTTTATTTATTGAAAATTTTCTTCTTTCTCATATACTCAGCAACCATTCACTTTTTAGTATAAAATAAGGAACTCTCCATGCTTTCAAATTCTTTATAGCAACACTGAGAAACAGTTGTACTCCTAAAGTGAAACAAGCACAAAAACACACATGTAGACAAAAACAGGAAAAATAACAACAAGAACAACAAGAATAACAAGAACAACTAAGAGTTTTTTTTGCATCCAATTTCTAGGGATATCTGCTAGGTTAGTGTACCTTTTTCTAAAGTGTCTATGTTAATGATTTGAGGCATATTGTTTTAAAGAAAAGAACAAACTGGTTCTTGAAGCTGACGATGCTAATGTGGGTGAAAATCCCACTAAATTTAAGTGTTTTACAAGATGCTTAGAAGATACAAGGTGGAAAATTATGCAAAGTACAATTAATATGGAGCACCAAAGTTTGACATTAGACTAGCAGGGAACAGAAAAAACAATCAATCACTGCATAATGTCTTTTAAACTAGTTCTTTTTTAAGAGACATGTTTTGGAGTGATAATAATGTTAAGACTATAAACACATCATAACAGTATATGCTGGGTCTATGCTGTTGTAAGTATACAATTCTTTTATTTGACATTGTCGTTAAATCCTTTTTTCTCTTTAAGAATTGCAGGCAAGAAAAATAAAGAGCACCTCTACTGGTAGTGGACAAGATGATAACAAGAGACAACAGCACACAAAAAGACTAAAGTTGTTGAGACTGCTTATCATTACAAAATTGTAAAAAGCTTTCTCATTTATTTTTCACCTTTATATAATAATTATATAACTCTCTTTTAAAAATCATGATATTCATATAAAAAGGGTTTGGCAGCCCAAAGATAAATCTTATTTTTTTAATAAAATTATGATGCTATGTATCTGACACCACCCAATTGTTAAAATTGCTAGAGATTGCGGGTTTAAGTAATTATAAATAGAGGTCCATTGATTGATTTCTTATTTGTTACTGTCACAGTATTTCACTGAACCATGTACCTTGTTAGTATGTTTCTATGTAAGTATTGAATTTTTGATGAATGTGCCATATCTGCTCATTGCCTCTCTTGCTGTCCCATTTTTCCTTGTTGTGGTTAATTAGTATCCTGCTGGAATTTGGAACTTAGCCTTTTAAACACCAGTCTCAATGAAATATATACAAAATATAACTCATGGTAGATGATTTTTTAGAAAAAGGGGAAAGCATGATTAGCACATGCTGTTTATCTTATTTAATTACTAAAAAATGTAAAAGTATATGCTAGTACTATGTTTATTTGCAACTTTCCAGTCCAAGTTAATTTAATTTGTAATAAAATGTGAATACCAGCTGGAGCTGTACAAAACTATAAAGCTATTGGGATATGACTCTTTATCATTTCTGTCCAAGGAGTAGAAACTTATTGTTTTCAGTCACCTAGTCCTACCAGTATGGTACATGGGTCCTTTCACTGAGCTTTCCTTGCAAATATATTAGTGTAATCTTTTGACCTTTAGATCTCATTCACTCAGAAATCTTTAGAATGATATGGATGTGTTTGAATTCACAGGGATTCAGAATTCCTATGTATCAATGTGCTACATCAAAATAATAATACATAAAATAATGAAGCAGGATTTGTAATCCTAAAACTTGATGCGTTTGCTAGATTTTGTATCGTCTAAAACAAAAAAAGTATCAAATCCCCAGTTTCAAAAAGAAGTTGACCCATTAAATACTTTCTGGGTATTGGCCAATCAGATCGCCAGTGCATAATTCACGGTAGGTACTAAACTACTGTAGGAAAGAATGAAAAATCGGTAGAATCTTTCTGGTCTTAAAATTTATTTTCATTGGGCAATCAAATCGCAAGTGCATTATTTCTCCACAATATGTAAGTACTCTCTACTAGAGACTAAACTACATCATTAGGCAAAAATAAAAAATTGGTACTGTAGAATCTTTCCGATCTTGATTGATTTTCACTTGTCTGTACATACTTGACCAGTATTACAGTAGAGTAAATAATAATTTCAAATGGATTCAATACTGTACACAGCCATTGAACTTATGTAGAATTCTAGAGGAGATAGTACTGAAGGCTCCCACTGCCCCTAATTTTAACCCACAATATACAGTTCATACAATTTAGTCTACATCGTCCTTGCCAGGTACATATGTGTTACACAATTACCTGTTCATGGGTCCAATGAGTACCTTGTAGTTTTTAAGGGGGCTGTAATATCGCAAATAATTAGTATGCTTCAAAAGTGAGAGCAGTAAGTACCTGGTACTGGTATGGCCTCTAGATTTGTTGTGATGGAGTCATACCAGGCGGTAGGTTTCTTGGAGCTTCTGAGGGGAACCGTGACAGTACGTCCAAACATGCGTGTCCGAAAATTTTCGCCTCGGAAAAGTTCTTCGGTGTATCTCTGAATTCTTGTTGAACTTCAAGTACAAAGAAAGTAGGACTAGTCATCTTTCTACGGATGAGAATAATGATCCGCCCTTACCAGGTACCAGGTACCGTACCTGGTAAGCATGTAGTATCCAGGAACCTTTTGTTTGAAATCAATAGTTGAGTTTGTGCCTTTGTATTCAATATTGCCCCTAACATGTGCCGTACGTGGTACGAAACAAATATTTCGTAAGAGTAGATATTATAAAGTAGGAGTACAGTAATAGTAAATTTATTAGTCTTTCATAAATGATAAAATATGGAGCAGTTCGCTTCTTTACTATAGCTTCAAGTACGTGTTGGAAATATTTTTTAATCGTGAGACGATCATTTGGTATCGGCAGTTGGATTTTCTCTATTTTCTCTATTCTTAAAGGTATGCCGTAAGCGGATTTTAACATATCGTCCCTGACGTGTTTTTGGGCAGCCCTCTACGTAAGTATGAAAAATAATTACAACGCCCCCTCTCTGTAATAAAGTAGTGTATTTCTTGTCGGTTCCGAGATGAACAGGATTGTGTGTTATGCATTCGTATCCAACTCAAACTGGGATTGCACCTCAATAAGCTGGACCATATGGTGACGTATGGCATGGCACACTCTCCTGTACAGTAATTCTTACCAACCAATGCCAACAGAGCATAGGATATAAAGTGCTTTTGAATTTGTAATTGTACTAAATGACGTATACTAAAACACAAGTACTATTACTTCCTGTTCCTGTTGCTTATAACAGTTCTGTTAATAGTAAAATTTACTTACGGTACTGATCGGCAATGCACAATTTCTTTTCTTGCGTACTTGTTGACCTAAGTATTTGTCGAAAACTTCCGAAGGAAACTAAGGCAATTGGTATGTTGATTCAAAATCTACAGGTAAGTATCGTGTACTCACCTAGAGTTTAGTAGTACTGAATTGGCTGTGTATCAGTTGTCAAATAATAGTACCAGGATACCAAGTAAGGTCTACCAGTTGCAAAGTACTTTTCGCCGATAAGATACTACTCGAATTACTGTCGCCGGTTCCATATACAGGTAAGCCTGCTATGCCCCCTTTGATGTTAGATTCTCTTATAGGCGTACCAGCTACTAGTCCAATCGCCCCTCACAGCTGCTGGGTAAGCCCAAGACGAAGACGGTGGCACAATAAATTCAAGCACAAGCAGAGCGCAAGTTGCACATCATTTTGAACAACCGACGTTCTAGCAGTGAAGCATTTTTGCACAAAGGAATCAAGGAATTCGGAAACGTCATGGCAAGTACAAGTACTGATCTCTACAACCCACAAGCACATCAAAACATGAACCATTCAGGTACAACAGCGGGAATTGCATCTTTTGCTGCTCAACCAGGTCAATCAAGCATGACAAGTTTCACCGGCGCCATGAATGCTCCTGGTGTCAACCCAAACGGTACTCTGGGTACAGCCGGTGCTCCTGGGAGTGTCAGTGCTCTCACAGCTGCTGCTGTTGCTGCGAATCAAACCGGTGCTGTATCTGGTTTCACAGCTGCTCAACAAGCTCAAGCAGCACAGCAACAGGCTGCTAATGCTGCTGCCGCGACGAATGCATCTTCCTTTTTAGATGACCAACAAAGATTCATGCTTTTGGACCAATCGAATCGTAATCAAATGATATTGCAACGTCAAACAGAGTACACGAATCAATTGGCAGCCGCAGCTGCCGGATCACGTAATGCTGCATTTATAAATCCTAATTTATTGTTGACCGGTACTCCTCAAGCCAACACAGCCGCATCAAGACTTGGTTTGGGGATGGACCCTTCTCTTTTAGGGAATACCGCTGCTGGATTATCTGTTGCAACTGCAGGAGCTCCAACACAGGCAGGTACCATGGCAGGAGCGACTACGACCGGTGCTGGTGCAACGGGTATGAATCCTAGTGATCATCTTGCCTTGTTTAGTGCCCAAGCTGCTGCAGCAAATGCTGCCAATGCGCAAGCTGCAGCTCAAGCGGCTCAACAAGCTGTGAATGTTCGTGCAGCAGCACGTGGTGCTGCTTCAACTACTCAAGGCTCACAAGCGGCAGCACTTTCTGGTATGCTTCCCACAAGTGCAGCATCTGCAGCGTTATCTGCTACACATCCAGCAATGTTCGCTGCGGCAGCTCAACAATTTAATACACATCCTGCCATGAGAGGTTTAAATGCGGCTCAAATTTCCGGTCTCGATGCCGCTGCTGCTGCAAGTACGGCAGCTGGTCTTGATCCTACACTTACTGCCAATTTGAATTTTTTGAATGCCCAAGTAGGAGATGCAGCAACAGCTGGTGGTTTTGAAAGTGTTCTCAAGCAAGATCACGATATGAACCATCATCAACATCGCCCCAACAGCAACAATAACAACAACAAAGGAGGAAACGGCCACCCGAACAATCGCGAAATGCCTGTCCGTCCCTTATCAGCGTATAACTTCTTCTTTCGTGATGAACGTGAACGGATTTTGAATGAAGACAAGCCAGATAGTGAAAAAACGAATATTACACAGCCTGATCCAGAACAAGAAGATGCCGAAGCACTGGAAAAAAAGAAAAAACGATTATTAGAACAACACTTGTTGAAGGATCGATCTAAACGTCGTCCTCATCGTAAGACACACGGTAAGATTGGATTTACATCTCTGTCCAAGCTCATTGGTAAACGATGGAGAGAACTCTCAGACGAAAAGAAACAATATTACAGGGATGTAGCTGCCATGGATATGGATCGTTATCAACGTGACGTAGCGGAATATAACAAAGGCCGACTCTTTCAAAAACCTGCAACCAAATAAATATGTAAGGTTGAAGGAGAAGAGATTTTAACATATAACCAAACGCCTCAGGGGAAGCTTTCATTTCTATCTTGACTGCTTTGGCACAATTTTGCGATTGTCAGATTATATTAATACAGTGTCAGCGATATTGTTTACTTCGTTTTTGTTTCTGTATATTTATTATTCCACTCACTTCTTTAGAATATAAAAAATAAAGATAGGACCATATTACATACTCAATAATACGTTGTAGTTGAATTTATCATATGTGATATGCGATCGAGTCTTGCATTTAAAAAAGACTCTGTTGAAGTAAAACTTCATGCACCAGCAAGTTCTGTACAGATGTAATACTATGACTAAAAGGGCCATACAAGCAAGGAGTTTGTAACGCCAAGGTCTTGCTAGTAAACTTGTCTTTATTCTGTTTCCGATGAGAACAGAAGAGAACACAAATTGTTTGCAGTGACGTGTGAAGCCATCATGCCTCAAATTTGAGACATCGATAAGATTCCTCGCGAAAATAGAGATTTTTTGAGAAATCTATTGGTCAGTACCGCTGTTATGTTTATTGATGCACAGGTCTATTCTTGTGTCTTTAACTGGAACTGTAGGACCTACGCCGGACTAACTCTAGACTCTAGAGAGAGAATAGAACAGGGCTATGTATTCCTTGAAAGGGGGCGATAGCATCCAAGAAGAGGCCCCGGATACAGCGACTATAGCATGAAGAAGTTTGTACCTGCCTGGTAGATTAGGACTGCCCCGACTCTAGAGTCTAGACTCCTACCTGTCACGTAAACATATATCAATAGACCTATCTGTATGGGTACAAAAACAGATATTTGGTCCTATTAATTTTAGTTAGTACAAGTTACTAGTCTAGTGGGTCCTACGAACAGTAAGACCTGCCGGTAGTCGTGGTGGCTCCTGCCGGCCTTTTTTCTTCTACACAGCTTCTACGTATTTACTATGAAGCAAAAAGTACGATTCTGCAGTACATTTGAAAACTCTCTTTGAAGGGTACAAGATATTTCCTATTTGCAGCAAGAATAATAATTTTTCTCCCACAATACCCTTGTCCAGCGATACTCCTGAGTGCTTCTTTTGGCACCGACACGTTGATTTCGTTACCCGCGTCAAGTAGCAGAACTCACTCCGTTCCGACCATGAAAAATAGATGAATCAGATGATGACTCATAATCATCCCCACCAAATAACATGATACTACAAATAAATATCTACCGTAATATTCAATAAAACAGTAGGCCAGAAGCACCATTCTTGAAAAATACGCAAAAGAAAAAAATCGATCGAAAAAAATAGCACCTCGACTGTCAAAATAATTAGGAGTAATATCTAAAGAACTAAAGGCCTCGCCTACTGTTTTATTTTAGATTATATAGGTAAGCCAACTTGGTGTAGAAACAATTTATATCCTGCTTTATTTCATTCCAATCGAAAATATTTTTTCAAAGAAATCGATGCGCTAGAAAATAACAAGGTTTTTTGGAAATAATACGCGCACGAACGGGAGTGAAAAAAGCGGCTACGACTACCTTAATATTTGGATCATGCATCTGCTCATGTGTCCAATGGATGGATCCAATGGATTATGAGATCAGTCTGTTCCTTGTCTATTTCATGAAATAAAGAAGGTCATACACAAGCAGTAGCCTATACAAGAACATGTCAAAATGATGTATACATCTCAAATCATAGTTTATATCACTGACTCCTCCAGTCCTACCATCCATCTGTAAATACCTGATGCATTTTTTTGCTAATTCAGGCACCAACCTATCCAAACAGAATTTTGAGTTTTAAAGCATGGCTGTCTCCATTTTGGGAGCAAAACCATCATCTTCGATCTCTTGTCTCCATCAATAACTTTTGTTCTCAAAATTGATACTCCTGAGAGGTCATGTATACAGTATACATGACTGGATGCTTGCATCACAATAAAATACTGATTACTTAGATGTTGCAATTGGATTTTGGAACTCAGCCTATCCTGCTTAAAGTGGTAGAGTGCCTTCCTCAGTCTTCAAGTCTGCTCAAGTCAAATATTTTGCCCCTACTTCTTGTCTCATTACTTTCACCCCAATGACACAAATAACCATTCTTCAGAAGGAACCTAGAACATCCTCATCTCAGTCTTACTCTCACTGATCACTCTCCTTCCTGCATCTAGACTGTATTTGACACATTCTTCTCCGAGAATAAATAATAAAAGTGCCACTTTTGTGAATTGCATTGAATGGTTAGTAGATGGTGAAGATCTGAATATGGAAATGATCTTCCAACTTCCATCTGACACTCAACACCATGTCATTCTCTACATTCCTTCTGGGAATGCACCTGTTCTCTAAGGATAAAAATAAAAACATTGTTTGGTCAGCTATCAAGGACAATTATATCACCAAACTTGGTTTCCATTCTGAACACTCTGTTTCTACTGCTGTTAGGAACAAAATACATCACCTTATTTATTATGGTACTCTTTGCAGCAACAATATAAATCAAAAAGGGATCATTACTGACACCAATGTGGCCATGATTATGCAACAAAAGAGCTGTTTAATGGTAGCACTGTATGACTCTTTTTGTAATAGATTACATAACACCAACTGTGAGATGTAGTATGTATCTCTCCACTGATATTAAAGAAAATATCCAATGAAACTTTTTACAAAGTAACACACCTTTCAAATACCCTGATTTCAAAGACATCTTTTCCAAAGTTTCTTTGGCAGAGGCACATCTCATGATACTTTGTACTAAGTGGTTTGAATACATTCATCAGTTTGTGATTGTGAATCCTGTCTTTTTGCTACTAAAGTCTATAAGGAGAGAACTTCTAATGTCTAAAGTACTAATTCACTGAAGAAAAAAGAAAACTCTATCATATTGCATATGGATTTGAATGATCCTTCTATATTGCTACTGATTTCATAAATAGCGTTGATAACATATTTTGACAAGGCTTGCAAAGTATCGTACAGTTATCCTAGGACACCAATTATGGAGATGGATGCCATTAATCATCTTGTAATCAATTTTGATGCATCACACATGTCCTAATGATGTATTCAATACTGTGGCTGCACTCACTTGTTGACAGTCATTCCATGATCAAGTAATAGCCAATCTGTCATGGTATCCAACAAGAAGAATTTCACATAACCACATATTCAGCCTTGCTTGTGCTCTTCAAAAGGCAATTGATTTCTATCAAAAAATTTACAGTGCTGTGAATCCATAAGATTATTAAATTGCAATAAACGGCGGATGCATTCATCAACGAGATATGCCTTTCAAATTGAAATCAATCTCTACTTTTCTACTGTCCTGTGCTTGACATTTCAGCCTTCGCATATTTCAGTTAATACCTTAAAAAAAATCGAGCCCTAATCGTCGTGCCACGTTTTCATAACCTCCAAACTTTTCAATTGGTTTATCCAATTGGACTCCGTTCTCCCCACTAGCAAGTAACTTGCTGCGAGTAGGCATAGAAATTGCGTGTATCTTCAAGGGGGGGGTCTTTTTCATATTCTCAGAGTGTACAAACTGCAAAAGAGCAATTGCAAAAGTGATGCTGAATGGCCCCCAGTTCATGTCATAAAATAACCCCGTCGAGTCCATCTTTCTAGGGTACACATTATTTGTATGCTTCATACCAAATCGACTTGCTACGAACTTACGGCCTCCGTAAAATTGCACAAGTCGGTAAAGCTGGTCGTAACCATTTTTCTTTATTTCTGTCATGGATGGAAAGAATTCATCACTTCCCTCGTGGTATGCATCCAAATAGCGTTGGAGGTCCACCAGTAATTCAAATTGGCCCATAAACCAGTACCAGTCTCTATAGGGAACGAGTCCAGCAGCTCGACGAATCTCTTTCGCTCCACCAAATCGAGAGATGGCCAGCTTTAGATCTTCTCTACCTCGACGGGCGATTTCACTTGGACGTGGCATCCTGGTGACAACATTAAAACAGAAGTCCAGAATTGTGCATGTTAGTGGCTGCAAAGTATAAAAATTCCGTGAACATATTCGCTCACATGGATATTCTCACCAAACAGCAGGACGCCCAAGTGTTTCTTGGCATTCATCCAAATATTCATACAATTCTGAAATGACAGTATCTTTATTCCAGTATCCCTTCGGTTTTCGTCCTTCCTTGTGGGCCCACCGATCTTCGATATTTCTGGGGTTGGACCTTTCCTCCACATTTGTCCGTTGTTGCGGAGACAAAGGAGGGCAGTGGGGAAATAAGCCGGGTGTATCCTGGAGCAATAATCTTTGTAGTTCAGGGTTATTTTTCACAGCATCTGCCCACTTTCCAGGCATGATTCGAGCACCACCAAGACTTCGCGACATTTCTTCGCGGCCACCCTGGACAACAATTGCATTTTTTAGATCATACCGTTGAAAGTGATTGAGTAGGGCCTCGTTCGGAATGACTGGTGGCTCATTGGGAGGTATTTTTATGTTAATTTGTCCCCAGAATGCACGGAATTCTGCCTCAACATTGTTAATGTAATTCCAATAATATTTAGGACGACGGCTGGTAGGTTTCCGACGGACTTGTCTTTTTCGTTTTAAGGAGCTCTCATCAGACACGGAAGAAAAACTCTCCAGCGTCGCGCAACCTCGAGAGAATTTTTTCTGGTATGGAAAAAAAGAAGCTGCAGTAGCCTTAGCCAAAAGAATCACCCAAAGGAAGGCTTTAATTCGTAGAAGGCTTAAAGCAATCATTTTCACTGTGAAATAATGAAAGAAACACCTTATGGTTCCAGAAACGATCTCGATCTGAAAACATCAAACCAAAAAGCGTGTTACTGTATCTAATTATTCTCACCATACTTTCAACTTGCCACGCACCCGGCTTCCTTCGATCACTGGTTTGATATCTGGTATTTATATTTAAAATACTAATAATTAGTTATTCTGCTACCTGGGTCGGCTGGCTTCCAACGGGCACAACGGTTGCTGATGTCGATGCTGACGTCTTCGTGCGGTACTTGGATTCACGAAGATTGAGCGCACAAGCAGGACGAGGGAGGAGTGCAGCTGCTAGTGAGGTCCTACCCAAGGTAATCACAAAAATCGAAGATAAACAGAGTACTGTAAGACGAAAAAACAGATTCAGTTGCAACAGAAGATACCAGGACCATTGCAAGCGAGTCGGTATCGTTACGCGCAAGACGGTCTATTAGAGGAAACGTGTACCTCACAATACGATTTATAGATCAGTTTTATCTTAAAAGCATTAGAAAAACTTCATGATTTTCATACAGGATCCTCTATTGATGACATACGTAAACTTGTACAATCCTTATTACCTGAAGACCTTGAATGGAAAATAATGCATTATTCTTACGTACACTCAAAGATACTATTGCCGATGGAGATTTGGAAACAATTGATTCTACATGTACCACACGACCAATCTTTTGTAAATTATCACAAGAGCTAAAAAAGAAACGTGGCGAAGATATCCAATCCATGATGAAACGACAAAGACAACATCAACTAGAAAATTTAGATTTAGATATCCATTGGAAGGATGTTGGTGCGGATTGGAAGAGAGTACCCAAGCCTAAACGACATAGTATCCATGCCAAACCGAAAATTATATCCAAGAAGATAATGGATAAGGCACTGTAAGTATATAATTGTGTGTGTGTGTGTGTGTGTGTGTGTGTGTGTGTGTGTGTGTGAGTGAGTGAGTGAGAGAGAGTGATGTAAAGAAAACTATAAACTGAAGCTAATTTGCTGCTTGGTCTTTGTCACATATTGTATATGTATTCGAATTTATATATGCTCACAAACTTTATTGCGAATACATCATTTTCTGCACCTCTTACCCAACAACAGTATTAGCAATCCAATGGAAATGATTTAAACGTAACTTTAAATCAAAAAGATCCATGAGGGTGTGTATCGAAAGATATAGTACATCAGTTGTGGTTGGATCAGCCTTGTATACTTTTGTATCAACAATAAATTTCAAACATTTGCATTCACAAAATGAAAAAAAATACATACAAACATATCTATCTATCTATCTATCTTTTACGCTGTTTAGAACCTGCAGACAATTGCATATATACTCATTCATCTATCATGATAAAATTTCCGTACAAAGTACAAAAATTTTTAGAATACTCGCCAGAAAGACGTTTGTAGATCTTTCAAAACAAGGTTGGATTGTATGCAGAGTTGTTGGCATATTTACTTTAACTTTTTCTATACTAGGCAGAAACACAAAACCTAAAATAAAAATACGGAACGAGACATTTTTTTTAATTCGCTATTATTTTTTGTGCGCTCATGAAATTTGGAAGAGAAAGATTCAAACTCAGGCACTATGTTTCAAAATCCTGCAATGATAAAATTAATTGAGATAGCAAAATCTAAAAAATTGCCCAATGTTCTTGATAGCACATGTTCTTTGTTAGTCTTTACTTTCAATAGAGAAGTCAAATTGGATACCACCACCATTCTTATAATATTCGGCTACTCCTTGTCGCAATTCCCCCAAAGTTTTACAATTGTTACAGCTGGCACGGTTTTCAACACATGCGGGACCACTACAAATATATGCTCTTCGAAATTCAGTTGGGATTGTAAATAACCAAATACAAAACACTAACGCAAGCGAAAAAAGAATTTGTCCCCTTGTTCCTGTACCCGTCACACTATCACTTGGAGCTTTACGTTCATACAATCTCATCTCTCTGCCTTCTTGCGGTCCTACAAGTGCTGGTCTATTCTTTAGGTTGCGATGATTCAAATTTTTATGAAGAGAAAAACATAATTCGCTATGCTTTGTGACTCCGTACTTGAAGTTTGCTTTTGTGGATTTCGATAATGATGAATTTGATGTCGCCACCGAAAATACTTCTTTATTGCATGAGGGATTTTGTGCTGTGGCTACTCTTTTTACAACGGTCGCACTGGTAAATGCGTTTGACTGCAATGGAAGTTGAATAAAAATGGTCGATAACAAAAACACCATCATACTGAAAGCATAACAGTTTTGAGGAAACTGTCTGCTTTTCATTATTGAAGTAGACATACCTTCATTGAAAAATAAGGGAGGGGCTTGAGATCAATATTTTACTCTGCTATCGTTCGTGCAGGGAAGAAGTCGCCCAGCAATTGCTTGTTGACTCTCGAACTCCTCAGGCGATGATGCAATCTCTCGGTAGACCAGGGGTAGGGGTCCAAAATCTCAAATCCCAGGGAAACACACGAAGAACGAAAAACTGGTAGCCTCTCTCTCTAGAGAGGAGGGATTTGTGTTGGGGAATACCTCTTCTCGATAAATTATGGGGATATCCTCGGCTATCGCTATCTCAGCTTACGGGAACCTGTCAACAGCTTTTCAAAAAGCTGAAAACGTTGCAAATTTCCGGGCGACATATTGATACCGGGGACAGGTCTAAAAAGAGCGCTAAACCGAGTGCACACAAAAATCCGTACGTTTTTTAGTAGCTGTTTCGGCAAAGAGCCTACGAAAAAAAAGTGTCCCACTCGATGCAGGAGGATGGAGTGGGACACTTTTTGTTTCCGTACCGTTTTTTACGAACTACCTCCAACACACATCTCCACCAATCAAATCAAGTCTCCAAAAAATCTGCAAAACATACTCCCACCGTGTTCGTTTGGCACATGATGTGCGGGTTTCACCAACAGGAATGGGATTTGGCACTCACACACAGCCACATGATCACACAAGACACAACAACCAACCTATTACGTAGCATGTCTGCTTCCATTGTTGCCTTTGTCAAATGTTGTGTAAAAGCAACAGAGGAACAACAATAAGAGCAGCAGCAAGCATGATGACTGGTGAACACGTGGCAGTGCAGAAGAGAAGAAAGTGGCCTTGTTTTGACTGTCATTCAGTTTTGTTCCTTTTGTTGATTTTGAATTGTCTGGCAATGAGGATGAGGAAGATGCTGGATCAGATAATGATGATGAAGACAACTAACAGGAAGACAGCAATAACAGCAGCAACTCGAGCCAACAGATTTTAAACCTTCAGATAAAATAAAAGAAACCCATCATTAGTGACTATGCTATTCTTGGGTGGCCCTTCTTTCAGTTGAAGACAAAGTCAGGGAAGATGCCAATAGTTAAATTGGTGGTGCACATTGTGATGTGGCTGAATGTGTAATCACAAATCTTGATGCCCACGACAAGGATAGAAAAATCATAGATACAATTGATACTTTTTGGAATGAATTTAAATAATTCCAAAATTGTACCAGCATATTTTGCAATTTGAATAGATGGAATAGCAGCAATGTTATGCATGGAGAATTGCATACATGGCATGAAATGGATACAAGCATTCAATGTTCTCCATGGATCATGGATTTACCTGGAGTGATTGATTTCTGAGTATCCAAACAGTGTGGTAAGTATACCAGCATTCAAAGCATTCATATGCAAAATCTTACACTACACTGTAGAGACAAATACATAGTTTCACAATTCATCATTACCTTAAAACTCTTTATCCAAATACACCTAATCATAAATACACATGCGAAGTCCTTCAACATTTCAATCAAGCTCTTGAACAACAAACAGGGGCGCTCCAAGTGCCAAATGGGGGGATTTCAAAGCAATATGCAGAGACATTGTTGCGGAGCCAGGATCACCACTAGGTTGTGGGGTACTCCTATGAACGGGGTCATCTTTGCAACAGAATTGACTGTAATTTTACTTCGAAGCGTCACATGATCTCTATCCGCGCTGGGTAAATTTGATTCATACATTTCAAAGCACACAATCACGACTTAGCAACTATGAAATTAAATTATTTGAGTATAACAGCGGTCGTTTGAAATGTTCTATGGATTTTCGTTCCACATTAGAGGACAATTGCAGCTTCCAAGAATTTGTCTCTTCATCCTGTGCAAGTTGCTTTGAGACTACATTTCCAGCACGCGGTTCGTATGTTGTATATTGACTATAATTCTTTACAACTGCAAGTTAGAGTTCTTCGCCCATCATCTCCTCGTCGTCGTATTCAATTTCCATTAAGTGTTCTAAAATTTCTGGATCATCACGGAATGATTGTAGGAGAATTTTCGACAATATATCAGGTCGGTCCTTCAAAACTTCACCCTCCTTAAAGTCACTCTCCAAGTCAGCCCAATATTCCGGATGATCACGTTTCATTTCTGCTTCGACTTCATCAATCAAATTTGGGTCTGCATCCAATAATTGTGAAACTAATGTATTAATGAATTCAGGATCTTCTTCCATTATAGCATCGATGTCAAGGTCAGTCTCGCCACTCTCGTGAAATTCTTGTTCAATCGCAAAACATTCATAAGCACCTGCTACATAATCCTTATGCGTCCATTCTTTCGAAGCGTCGTCTTTCTTGGGTGGCGCAGGTTCTTCATCCTCATTGTCGCCTTCGTCAAAGATGTAGGAAAAAATATCAGTTTCTACATTTAATCCAAGGTTTGAACAAACTTTCTTCAATTCATCGATGGATAAATCTTCTAAGTTACAGGATTCAAAATCAAGATCTTCAATTGTCAAACAACCACCAGTACTCGTGGTTGCGTCTGCTGCATCGTCTTGTGCTTTGACATTACTACAAAACATCATCATCATCATTGTTGTTGTAAGTACCAAGACTGAGAATGACTTCATCATTTTTTCTTGTAACAATAGTAAAATGCAAAATGACGCTCTGTGTTATATTTTTTGGCGTTAGTACGCAGGATTGAGTATTGAGACGACCTCTAGGTAAGCAAGAAGACAAGTTGCTTGTTGCCGTTTTAGATGACAATGAGGAGAGTGCTTCGAACTCAGATCGTCGTGTGGGCTTCGTGTGAAGACCTTTGACCTTTCTTTTGACCTTGACCTTTATGGCCCTCTGTGAACAAATGGTCCGTACGTACACCGTTCTGGTCTTCGGTGTAGGTACCGGAACGAGCGGTACGGTACCTTCTCGAACCAAACGTGCCGTCGTGCATTTTTTATGCCTGGCAGGCGATTGTTGACGATTTTGGCGGACTCCACAGTTTTTTTTTAGAAAATTTCACCTTAGATCATTTCTTTTTTCTATAGATATTCGTAACTGTTACTCCTTTTTAAAAAGAGTTCCGCAGACAACTGCTATTGGCCCTAAAAGTGCAGGACTATATAATATAACCTTGATGACAAGGACAAAACTTCTTTTGTTATAAATCATAATGAATTCTTATTACAGTGCTGAAGACATCGATAAAAAGTCCCCTCTTTGCACGAATAGATAAAAACTTGTATATTTCTTCATTTGTACCGAATGGAACAATCACAAACAAATGACTTCGGAATCATCTTCGGATGATAGACTAGAGGTATCGTTGTTGTCACTGGTAGCAGAAGCAGAGATACGAGCCAAATAATTCTGCACTGTTGCAATCTTCCTGTTAAGGACCCTACACCATTCTTGTACTTCATTTTCATTTCCGTTGGATGTTGATGTTTTGGAACTTAACTCCATCATTTGATCTAATATTTCTAATGCAGCAAAATACATTTCTAAACCTCTTGTCCAACGTCCTAATTTGGCATATATATCAGCAATGCTGTGAATCGTTGAGGATGTCACCAATTGATCAATCGGGATAGATGTTTCTGTTTGTAATCGTAGTGAATGACTAAAAGCTTCTAATGCCTGCGAGTAGGAACCAGCCATGAACTTTTCTTTCCCTATACGTTCCAAGTGACAGACAACATCCATACAATATGCTGAATCAAGCGGATTTTGAACGAGATCAACATCACCCTCTTCGTCATCTTCACTACCACTTGAATTACTATTTGATGTACCTTCCGTCGTTTCCAGTATTTGATTTTGTTTCCAGTCTCTCCGAAATCTTAAAGCAAAAAGAATATAAACATTCCGAAAAGAGAATATAGCGAAAGCAAACGAGAGTGAGTGATTACAGTCTGGGTTCAAGACTTTGTAGACTTTCTCAAGAGCTAAGAAATGCACCTCCTCCTCGCACGGTTGTACGAACCTTTGAAAATCTCGAGGTTTATAGAAAAAAGTTTGTGAATCTTTAGCCTGAATTCTTGGAATATGATGAGTTGCCGTAACTACCTGTTCATGGAATGATACGGTTCTTAACCTGCTCGGTGCATGTAATAACTTCTTTCTCTTCGCAGTTGTCGATGGTGGTGTAACAGTTTTTTGAATTTTATTTTTCTTCTCGGGTGTACCATGGCACTCGACATCATATTCGTCATCGTCACTGTCGTTGGAGTTCTTCATAATGATTGTAGTATTCGTAGATAGAGATTGTTGAAAGAGATTACTACTATCAGTACATGAAATTTTTGTTGATACAATTTCAATTAAATTAATTGTAGATGATGGACTTGATTGTCCTGAATGAAGATGTCTAGGTGGTGACGGTGGCGCTTGTGGCATTATACTTTCATGGAAAGCTCTTGTTCCACCACCAGAGAATGAAGATTCATCATCATTATCCCAATCTGTATCAAAAAGTATTGGTTCTCTGATAGCAGACATTGATTGTCTGTCTCGAAACGGTCTCATGAAAGTCATTTTGATTCCGATGTCAACGTTCAATCTAAGGTAACTACCGGTGCTCTATCTTACCCCAAACTTCTACGGCTTATCACTGTCGCTCTTTTCTAGATTTGACCAGCAAAGTGAATATGATTATACTCTCTAAAAAATAATATGTTACTAGTTTGAGAGAGAGAGAGAGAGAGAGAGAGAGAACAGGACACTTCTTGAGAACAAGAACATCTAGCATGAACCTCACAATGTTTGTACCGGTACGGATGTTGTGGGATTCAAATCAATTACGGAGAACAAATCTCCAAACAAGTTTCGATTTAGGCCAGTATCGCGAAATACCCTATCATCTTTTTTTTGGTATTTAAGCATATCTACTGCATAACAGGTAGAGATAACAATATCTTGTATTGTACATAACAAACTAAAACTTTCATGGTCCATCGCACGTGAATAAATATCAGGTAGAAGGTTGAAAACATTCCAATCGCGAGACTCCTAACAAATGCACGGAGTTTTCCGTTCCCTAGTATCGTTTTTGGATCAATCCCTAAGCATATTAACCGCTACCGTTAGTGAACGGAAATCAATCGTATTTGTGTTATAAAATTTATGGCCATTATAAGAAATATTGTACAATCATATCTGTTTGATTTTAAGCATTTGTCTCATGATTGGTGTGAAAAATTCATTTGTTATTTAACCAAAATCTTGGCCGTTAAGGGATTCAAGTTTCTGGCGAGTTCTATTTCCTACAATGCAAGTATTGCTTGATGATCCCGTGAAGAGTCGTGCCAAGTAAAATGTGCCAACACACAAGGAGTACGATAAATTGACAGGAGGTGAAAGTCGTACCAAACAAAATTTGTCCCCCCAACAACACAGGCTTTTTTTTGAAATGGCTCTCTAGAGAGTAGAAATCATACCTCCTTGCTAGTATCTGGTACTATCTCAAAATAATTCACTACAAAAAAAAGCAAATTCAAAGTACGTTGGTACCTGTAAACAAGATAATCTTTTGACCAGATGGCACTTGTTCATAGTAATGTATTCAGGTTCCACCAGAATCCTTTTAAATTGTAATATTCATGTGTATATAATAATATTATGTAAAACCTACCATGGATGTAGACTAGATGTACCTGGTACCAGCAAAGATGGAAGCAATGCGTCCCCCCCAAGCCTAATTGAGGAAGAACAAAACAAAGTGGATTACAAAGAAAGAATACCTGTAGGAGATGGATATATCCATGACCAACAAATTTAAGTATCTAGGATTTTGGCTGACGGAGGATCTCAAGGAAGACTACAGAGAAGTGTTAGAATCAACAAAGCAAAACAACAACTTTGCTCACTGAACAGATTTTGTAACAGTATCTTTGTGAAGCAAAGTACCAAAATAAGAATCTGTCTAGCAATACCACTCAACACAGGCCTGTGGGGATGCATATCATGGTCTCTAAAATTGAAAAATAAAGGAAACTAGAAGCCTTTTACCATATAGCACTATGACAACTCATTGCATACTGCAGTAGGCGAGTCGCAAGACTCGCGCGATATGTCAATCAACCGTAGTATGGATGGACCGTGATGCAATGACGTCACGGACTGGACAGACGTGATGACGTATGACGTCATCATACGGACAGACAAGATGGCGTGATGATGTCATTGAGCGGACAGATGCAAACGCGCAGTGATGCATAGCATTCATGCAAACGCTGACGTCATGAGTGAAACATATCGAATTCCACTCCGCAGCAGGAACACGACAGAACACGGTGACGCACTGACTCGGCACCTTCCAATTGGCTGCCTCGGGGAGTTTGGTTCACATGTTAAAACCAAACTCCATTGGAAACCGAACTCTAAGTAGATCCATTGGGTCGTGAAGACGAATTGGTGAATTGTCGGGTATTTTTAGTAAATGTCTAAAATAGCTCATAATTTATTCACTCTAACAAACTCTACTTCATTTTCAATATTTTCCTATCACTTTTCACAATTGTTGTCAGCATAGTGCATAGTGTTAACACTCCATGTGAAAAGCGGTAAGTTACTATCCAATTTAATTCTGATCTTATCTAACTCCAACATGAAAGTTGTTACACCTAACCAAGGCAATGGTCAAAGCTACTTGCCGCCTCCTATCCCGCTTGAGATTCCGAGTACGGAAGAGCAGAAGCTAGCTAAAGCGCAGTACGCAAAATTTAGCCTGTTATCGAATCCCAGAGATCAAAACTCCGAAGAAAAGTATACTATGGAGTTTCAGTACTTTAACCACGGATCTCCTAGGGAACTACTGGATTGGTTCAACAATCTGGACCAAGTGATTTGCGGTCAATGCATCACAACCGGGCCTGCTCACTACTCGATGGCCTGTGCATTACTACGCGGAGAAGGTCTGCAAGTATTCAATGCCACGGCTACGCAACGCGGTAACGAGACAGTAGTGCACTTCAAGTTGGTTGGGGATGACCTTAAGAAGCACTTTTCCCACTTAAGGCGCTCATGAAGCAGAAATGCTATATGCACCGATTCCTCAGGAAGCCACGTGAACTAATGTCTAAAGAGTACCAAGCTGCTCTCCACA
>WKLE02004164.1:0-12244 GCA_014885115.2 Asterionellopsis glacialis
ATCCGTAGGCCTGGTACTTACAAACCTATTTGCCACGAAAGGTATTACCGGTAGTTCTGATTTGGTTCTTTTTTACTGATGTGTCAGTTGCGCGTGTCTTGATCGATTGACTGGTCCTACGATATCTAGAGAGTATGTACCGTACCGTCCTAGTCGGTAATATCGGTATATATATGTTTGATGCGTGTATTCGCTTTTTCTTCTTCCTCATGTTTTTGTTTCGAGACAAAGAATCCTTCTTTTTCCCTGATTTTTCGAAAGAACAGGATTTTACACATAATTAAAAAAAATTCGAAGACTTTCGTTCTTGTCAGAGAGACCAACAACCAAAACAAACAAACGCATATATATATATCATAACAATGATCATCATGAAGAGTGTTTTTCTTGAAAGTAGTTTGGTACTATGTTTTCTTTCCTTTAGTTTCTTAGGCAAGACAGTGGTTTCAACAACGACGAGGACGACAACGACGACAATGACAATGACCACGCCGACAACACGTGGTACCGACTTTCCAACAGCAGCATTTGTAATTGGTTCAAGTGGTGATACTAAAAATCGTAATACTAAATTGTTCAAGCCACCTACAGCAATCAAGTCATCCATAACGACAACCACCACACCGTCCACGCCGATCATTAAATTTCCTAACTTCTTGGCACGCCCATCGTCGTCGTCAATGGACGTTGTGAAACAAACCAAGACGAATGGTCAAGTAAAGAAGGAGAAAGAAATCGTAAATTCCTTGTTGCATGCTGCATCGCAAAAACAATCGATACCCAATCGTTTCAAGGTGGAACAATTTATTGAAGAACTTGCTGCTACTGAAAGTACACAAAGTAGGCGTTCCAAAAGAAGCAACAGTATCACACCGGGAAAGTATCGTACGGTATGGTCGACTGTGACAAGTGATAACTTTGTAGGGTGGTTACTCCAAAATCGGCCATCCAATGTATTAGGTGGACCATCCTGGCAAATCATTATGGATGGAAAAGCAGAAAACATTGTTGAATGGAAATTACCTTTGAAGAAAGGAACGTTACAAATGGCAGGATTAGCTAGATTAACACCCTTATCAGAGGAGGATGCATTGTCACCATTAAAAAAGAAAAAAAAGAGTAATGAGAACGACACCAAGATGCTGTCTTCATTAGATGGGTATGCCTTGTCTATTTGTGGATTAGAATTTCGTTATTGGGATAGCAACAACAAAAAAGAAAAGGAGAGCCTTCCCACATGGACGTGGAATGTATTTGAATTACAAGATGATCAAACATTGGGTAATGGTGTAGGAACATTGGAGATTCTATACAACGATGGTAAAGTACGTATTACAAAAGATCATATACAACAAAATACATACATACATGTGAAGGAGCCTTTGGATGTCAACTTGGAAGAAATGTTTCAAGTTTAAGAGAAAAAGAGAATGGAGAGATGAAAAATGTAGATATGGCAAAAGAAGAGGAGGTAGAGGAATAGTTTGTGAGATTGAAACCATACAACCTCCAAAATTTGGATTTGAGTTTTTGTTGTTGAATAGTTGTCTTGTTTAAAATAACGCCATGTGTGCAAAGGTAGATTTTGTAATAATTGTAATAATGCGTAATATTGAAATCAAAAGGCTCGTCGAAACTGAAAGCTCAAAGTATTTGTGTTGCCTCGACAGTGTCACACATTACTCTTTCTAGCCATCTGTTCGTTCTTTTTTATTTTTTTTATACATACACTAGAGCTTTTATTCGTGAGCTCGAAAAACTCGAAAAAGTGCACTTAATCAAAGTTTTCATAATGGCATCTTATTTCATTACTTTTGTCTTTGTGTAAGCCGCGTGACCGCCTCGCCCCATGTCCATAACACATCGATATGATGCCGATTGCTTGCTGCCGGTTGTTTGGTGTGTGCGTGAGCAGGCTTTCGAGGGTGTCAGACAGCAATATTATAGTCCAAATTTTACAAAATATTTTGTGCATCAGTCGTTCTGTATAGTCAAGCACTTTTGTGAGTGGTGCATTACAGTACTTGAACAGCGGTCTTTACATACTAGTGCTGTTCATGAGTTGCTTGATCTCCTCTCAACAATGATGACGCTTGCTGATTGATACTACTCCTGTCTCCAGTACTGTTATCCGTCGGAAGTGCAATACTTAAGTTCAAAGGATTCATAGTGTAAGCAGGCTGTTGTTGCAACAAGACCTGTTGCTGCACTAAGGTATTCAGAGGATTCGCAGCACCAGCACCTGCATGAGTAATAACTGTTGGCATGACAAGTTGTGTTCCTGCTTGGTGTAGTCCGCTGTGAGCCGCTTGAGCTGCTGTATGTTGACCCAACAAGTTCGTAGCGGCCGTAGTGGCGGTATTTCCAGACGTCAACAGTGGGATTTGCCCGGCAGTTTGCGGTTGATGAGCTAATACGAAAAACTGTGGTTGTTGAGCTTGTTGCTGCTGCTGAAGATAAGTTTGAAGCGCTGCCGATTGGAGATTCTGAACTTGTTGGGCCAGCGCTGATGACTGATCTTGTAAAAGGAACATCGGATTCACGGATCCCGCAGCAGCAGAAGTGTTCATCAGCCCCCCATTGATATTGGCATTCGCCGGTTGTTCTTGTTCTTGATGTCCTTGATTCGTGTCATCCCCAGTTTCTATCGATCCTTCACCTCCGGCGATGGCGTTGGCAATGGGGAAGAGTTGCTGTCCAACATGAGTAGTCAAGGGAAGTGGTTGGAGAGCCTGGTGTGTTGGGTTTGCTCCCACAAGCCCCGTTGATGTTGCAGCCATAGTCAAAGCTCCTCCTGCTCCTAAAAGTCCTGCCCCAAGACTTGTTCCCATACCAGGCAGTATTGCGCTGGCTTGAGACAATGCAGAAGCAGCATTAGCACCAAGAGAAGAGAGGGGTGGAGCAGCAGGCCTTGCGGTAGTTGTAGAGGAAGAACCGTCGTGGTGAGCATGCGATTGATCTGGTGCGTGCTCTTCCTGTTGGTCGTCGTCTCGTTCTCGCTTGGGCATCTGATTGATGCTGCCATCTCTCTTTTTCTTTTCTTCTTTCCACCTCGAAGTAGCTACTCTGTATTGAGGTATCTTAATATGCTCTTCGCGGCGGTACCTTTGCCTGGTTCTTTCAGGTAATTCTCTCCATTCCTTGGCTAAAATTTGGGACAAATCTTTATTAGTAAGGGACGGATTCTTTTGTTTCAAAGCAGCTTTCTTGTTGTTGGAGAATGCCAAGAAAGCTGGCAAAGGACGCTTGGGAGCAGTTGGGTCCTTCTTAGGTGCTCCTCTCTTCTTGGGTATGGTCTTACTCTTCTTGCTAACCACTGACTCCTCTGCAGTTCTACCCCTTCGCTTTCGAATACCTGGCTGAGGAGGTTGACCATGAGCTTCTTCGCCCGGTTGGTGTTTATCCTTGACTTTACGAGACTCTGGTTTGGTCATGGTTCGAGACAACAAGTTGTCAACTTTTTTCTCCTTCCTTAGGTCCTCAAATAGACCGACCTGCTTCAGAGTTGAACGAGCTTGTAGGTGAAGCCCTAAGGACCTGGTCCTACAAGGTAGAAGAATCCTGTTCAATCAGTCAACAAATTGAACACTCAAGGGACAATTGTAGGCAATAACAGTTATGAAATTGATACATACCTGTACCAGGTACAAGTTACAGTACATTGCCTGTAGGGAACTGGTAGTCCTAATATATACCTGGAACTATAGGAACTGGTAGTCCTAATATGTACCTGGTACCTGGTACGATAGTGGTGAGTAGGTACCAGGTACCTGTAACCAGATAGTACATGTACCAGTTACCTGTTGATAGTACTAATAATTCACCTGGTACTATGTCAATATTACCTGTATCACGTGCCTGGTAGGTTTAAAATACAGTTACATTTTATTAACTGTACCTGTAGTAGTGTTCAATTTCCAGAACTACCAGGTATTATTACTTCTACCGATACAGGTACCAGGTAGGGATGAAATTATTGTACTATGAAACATATTGGACCTAAAAGTACGGTAAAATTAAGCTCTTGTATGTTTTGAACTTTTTTAAAAATGTTCATTTTCGTTGTAATAACTTCTTAAATGAAATACATTTTGAACAATATACGTTCAATCTCATGCCTAATGCATCAAGTGTGCAACGTTCCTAGTAAGTCCCTACCGCTCCCTGTACTCTAATTATCATACCCTCCTTTTTTTTAATTCAAGGCGGAGTAGTGAGGTCAGACTTTCTGAGAAATGGGTATCGATTTACTGTTGTCTACTTGAACTCTAGCGAGGTCCTAAATAATTAGGAAAAACTGGGGGGTTATGTTATCTAGTATAGTAAATGGTACATGGAATCTAGTAGTAAAGTAAACAATAATATTTATGGTGAACTCTCCCAGAGAGGCACTGTCTGTATTCTCCCTGTAGGACTAGATCAAACACTCGGAAGTGGTTGTCCTCTGCTGTTTGGGAGCTTTGAAAGACGTACAGAGGAGTGATAAATTGAAAGAGACAAAGACGCGCCAAAATTCCCTCCACCCTCTTGAAGAGATCACTCGACCACAGGAGATTGGCGAGAAAGAAAAAAAAAACTTGCGACACTGTTCCCCCCAGAGAGTTGTCAATGACATTGAACACCCTGGCAACCACGCACAACACGTCTCAACCATCAAACACAACCAAAAAGTTCATGACATGTTTTGGGTTGTATGATAATTTTCTAAATTCCCTGCGATAGATCTAAAGACAGACCCAATTATTTGTTATGCCGAACTATAATCATACTACGAATGATCATGCATCATCATGGAATCATCACCATGATGACTACAATCAACAACAACCCCTTTTTAATTCCTTGAATCCTCATGACAACGAAATTAATAACAACCCTGATGATGATTCTTCTTCTGTGAATCCTCATCATCAGACATGCACAACATGGACAGAATCTCGCCAGCAGCAGCAGCAGCAGCAGCAGCAGCAGCAGCATCATCATCATCAACAATCGTATCAAAATGTTCAACTGCACAGTCAACCCACATTTGAACACCAACATGCACCACCACCTTCACAACCTTCCACATTGGTACGAAAAAAACATACAAAACATCGGAAACGACAAGTTCCACCAGGACCAGCAGGTGTATGGTTTCAATCTCAACGTCATGCCAAGAAGAAGAAGAAAAAGAATAACCAGTCTCTTGGAGCCGACCCTACATTGTTACCATTTTTACAACAACCCCAAGCACAATCAAATACTAATAACAATGATAATGAATCCAACAATAATGATTCCATGGAAGATGTTTCGAGTTGTACGGCATGGATGGTACTCCAACAATCTATACCCAATGCACCCTTGACACCTATTTTTGATTCGACAACTACCACCACCACCACTACTACCATTACACCCCGCGTACGATATTCCCAAATCCGACCGTATTACCCCTCCCACCACATATTTTTATATGAAATTGCACAAGGACTTTACGACTTGTCACTCCCCCTGGAGTTTGAATTATGGGTCATGGTACAACATGTCCATTGCAATGGTGCCTTACATTGGACCTGTGACTTGCAAGATGAATGTGGATCCACCATGACGGCATGGTTACATCCATCCCTAGTCCAAGAAGAATCTGAACACTATTCAAAATTACAAACAGGAACTGTATGGCAGTTAAAAGGAAGAACTGTATCATCATCTTTCGAGAATGGTGGTATTAGTACTAGCAAAAGTAGTAGTTTGGGTATTATGATTGTCACACCTGATTCCGAACAGGGTGGTAGTACGAATGCAGTCGAACGTATGTTATTGATATCGTCCCACCATGTACATAAATATTGTACTACCAAAGATGCCAATGATATAGTTTCCGAGGATGAATTTCAAGATTGGATGAAACAACGAAATCAATTATTACTCCAAATAAATAATAATAATAATGACGATGTTCATGACAAGGAAAATTCAAGTAGTAGTAGTACTCATGAAACTTCAAATCATGATCAGGATAGGAATGAACCAACAATAACAACATTACCAACAAAACAAACTTCAGAAGATAGTCATGATTACGAAAAGGATACAGATCAAAGGAAACACCAACACCAACAACGAGGTAAAAAGACACCCAAGAAACACAAAAAGAAAAAGAAAAAAGATAAAAAGAATCATCGACGACGATCATCTGAAACAGCATGGATGGAAAGTGAAGAAGAAGACAACCATAACAATAACCACTCAAGTCAAGAAGATACTGAAAAAGAACAACAACAACAACAACAACAACAACAAGAATCAGACATGTTTGGTTCTGTACGAATCACGACATTACATCCATCCAATACAACTAGTAGTAGTACTCACAAAACGGCACCACTTTCACAACAGCGTCAAGAAGTACTAAATCCCCACAAGAATGCTCTACAACAAAACCATCAATCACAATCTACCATTACTCAACTATCATCAGCGCCAGGAACAACTGATACCGCCAATGGCAGTAGTAGTTGTGGAACAAACATACCATCTACACAAGGACAAACATTTGCCGCAAGACAATCCGCCACCACCACCACCACGACGACGACGTCTGCTGCTACTGCTACTGGTACTTTACATAGCTCTCCGAAAAAATCAATTCTACAACCGCCCCGATCACAAAGATCATCGTCATTATCCAATCAATCAGAACGAGAGTCACAACATGTACAACCAACGCCTTCACTTCCCCAACAAGAAGGACAAGGGCACATTCACAATAATCGTTCCATTCAGCAACAGCATCACCAACAACAGCATACTACAAGCACAAATCCTCCTTCTTCTAATTCATATTCTACGACACACAATAATACCAATACCAACAAAAATACAAACATTTCTTCTTCTACTTCCATGTCATCATCTTTTGACGGCGGTGGAGGAGGATCATTTGCACCAACATTTAACATACCATTGTCACAAATGGAGGATATAACAACATCAACAAATCATCAACCAAAAGAGGTACAGACAGAGCAACAGCAGCCTTGTTCATTTGCATCAACATTTAACATACCATTGTCACAAGTGCAGGATACAACAGCAAATAATGAACAGCAAGAGGTACAACAGCGACAACAATGTGACACAACTTCAACTCAAACTTCTTCCTTCTCTTCCAATAGTAGGAAGGCCAATCCCGATAGCCGTGGTAGTAGTAGTAGCACCCAAACATCGCATCAACTAACACAACAAGCGCACAGAAAGGACACTTCTTTACAAGAAGAAAAGACTATATGCACAAGTACAACTATGACTACAGATAAAGCATCACTTTCTAAAAAGAAGGTCAATCCGTACAGTACTACTTCACGCCGATTATCACATCATCATCAAAAAGAAGCTGTCACAACTCAATCATCTTCATCCAAGATGGTCAATCCATGTAGTGGTACGCCACAACATTGTCCACAAACAGCAGCAACAGCAGCACTGGTGTCAACATCAACACAGTCTCTTCCTTCACAATCAGTCGCACCGTCACAACCACTGCACCAAAAATCATCGCCATCAACATCCACATCCACCACCACCTCATCCTCCTCATCGTCATCAAGTAAAAAAACTACTATAGACTCGAGTGTCAATCGATTTGCAGCCTTTTCTGTGTTGAATACCAATAATCGTCAAACAACACAAACCAAGAGTGCCAATGCTACTAACACAAGTAGTAGTACCTTGACAAAGACTTCGGGCAGCAGCAACAATAGTAATAACATGAAGGACAATGCTACTACTAGTATCACGAATCAGAGTGTTAGTGCCATCACCACCAATAACGATTATGACTCTAATCAACAACATCAAGCCCAAGGAAAGCTGAAAGACCAATCACAATCAGGACAAATCAACTCAATGGAGGAGGAACAAGGAACACCACCATGTCACGACTCTTTAGCATCAATGATAAAAAAGATAAAACAAAATGAAAATGATGGTACGAACAAACCAACGAAAAAGACTTGTGAAATAAGTAGCCCTGACAACATTAACCATGGGGTGAAGAAAAAGAAGAAAAAGAAGAAAGAAAAGAAAGCAAAAGATCGAACAACTCATAAACCAAAATCATCATCATCATCGTCATCTCCGCCCCCAATGAATAGTAAAACTAATACCTTTTCATCCATGTGGAATATTCAAACTGATGATATGATGAATCTACTATTAGATGAGGATGATGAAAATGACAACTCTAATGATGATAATGTAAATCCTCGGATGACTCATGACGAGGACATGAGATCATGTCACAACACAAACAAGATTGCTCAACACCACGAAGGACAGCCACTGTCAGATCAATCACTAAAGAATAGCAATGGCCAGAACAAGAGCCTTGAAACGGAAGAAGAAGAGAATTCATCAAGAAGTGAAAACGTATGCAACAAAAATATGGAGGACGAAGAAACTGAAATAAAGTCTACCAAAGTGGATGATGCACCAACATCAGAAGCAGCGTCATCATCATCAAAGCTGTTTCAAGGAGGAACCTATGATGGAATAGATATGGATGGTCTATTTGATGAATATAATGATGAAGATTAGATTTTAGAAACATAAAAGTAAACCACCGCTGGACTGACTGTGTCGTGTGATCTGTGTAGTCGTGTTCTCTTTAGGAGATCTCAATATATATTATACTGATGGGAAGTGATTATTTCTAACGGAAGCACGTACAGACTGAAGTGTGAGTCCTCCATCAAAAACTTCTGTTCAATCTTCGGGATTCATGATCTCCACATCACACAACATGAGAAGCGCAACCGACCGGTGAGACACGCTTCCGACGTAATTCCCATCAACAAACAACAAAACCCTATCAGAGCGGCCCCAAGAACCAAGAGGACTTGTGTGTGTGTATCAAGAGCACTTCAAGAAGAAAAGAAAAGACAGGAGAATAAACGATTGTATTAGAAAAAGTAAAACAAATGAATGATATTGAAACAAAATTAGTTCATCATGGTGCAGCGGCAAATTTGTCGTGCTCACATGCACTTGTTTGGGTACCATCGTTAGATGGAATAGTATATTCATCTCATTCTATTTTGAATATATGTCAATTAGAAACTACTATTTTAGAAAATGGAAAACAAGATCAAGTATGGAATGTTCAAACAACATTACGTTCTAAAACTGTGGATGGTTTGTTTTTGGAAGATGGCGGTGCAGCTGCTGCAGATGCACAACATGTAAACGACCGCATTATCAAAACTGTAGCACATTTAAAATGTGTTGGTGCTGGTGATGATGAAAGTAGTACCAATAATGAAACCTGGATTGCCACAGGGTTTTCAGATGGTACAGTCAATGTTTGGTATAAAGACAATAACAGCAATGATGAATGGAATGAATATATCTTAGTGACACCCAATCAACGTAGTATTACAGATTTAAGCGGTATAGTTGTGGAAGATGCCCAAACAAAGAAAAAAAACATTGTATTGGTAACAGGTTCCTCCGAGGGTTTGCATGTAATTGTTCATTCCTTAAAAGGAGAAGGTAAAACGACTACCAAACGAAGTAAAATGGCATCTTATGTAACCAATACAGTTCTTGTGGAATGGGTACCATTATGGGGCCAAGAAAATCAAATATTTATCATGACTGGTACAGCACAACCAAGACATAACAAAATTCATTTGTATACCTTGAACAACATTAGTACAGCACTTGTCTCGGAAGAATCAGATCTTTCAATTCATCATTGTGGACATTTGAGTGGCCACGAAGATTGGATCACGTCCTTAGCATGGCATAGTACCACCAGCAACAAAGTTCAAAATGACGATGAAGAAGGTACCATGATGCTTGCTAGTGGAAGTCAAGATGCTCGAGTTCGCTTATGGAAATTTACAACTGTTACGTTAACTGGTGATGATACTATCAAACCACCCATGTTAGAAACTTCGTCCCCATCTTCCGACACCAACCTTGACGATGATGAATTAGAATTAAGCGACGAAGAAGATGATGATAACAACCAAGAAGCAAGATTAGAAATTTATCATCCTCAATCATCTAAGGTAACACGAATTACTCTGGAAGCATTATTGTTTGGTCATGAAGAATCTGTCACGTCTGTCACATGGCATCCTGATCCACAAGCGTATTATGGACAAGACTTGGTATTGATTAGTTCAAGTATGGATCGTACATTGCTTATTTGGGGTTCTACTGGTACGCCAGCACCTAATTCCGGTACTACTTCTGCCAAAAAAGGTAGCAGCGCTAGTGGCGGTGGTGTATGGACACCCTTGACACGTGTAGGAAGTGCTGGTGGGATTATTGGCGGTTCGATTGGTTCTACATTATTAGGATTCGTGAATGTTGCAATTGAACCTACACATGGTACACGTTTAGTTGGACATGCCTATGGTGGTTCTTTACACTGTTGGACAATGGAAATGACAAGCACAGAAGAAACAAAAGATCTCGATGCCGATGATACCCCATTATCCTTGGAAGACTTGGCGGCACGTATTAAATGGAAAGCAACATCATGTTTGACAGGTCATTTTAATGGTGTTACTGATTTATGTTGGGATGCTCTATCAGGTGAATATCTGTTAACCACAAGTAATGATCAAACATGTCGTCTCTGGGGAAATGTAACAACAACTGCAAGTACATCAAACAGCGAGGATAGGACTAGTAATATTTGGATTGAATTAGCACGTCCACAAGTTCATGGATATGATTTGACAACTTTAACATCTATTTCTACTAAATCACATCCCTATTGGATGGTAAGTGGTGCCGATGAAAAGGAATTGCGTGTCTTTGATGCACCTAAAACAACAATAAGGATGCTTCAAGCTATAGGAGGCGGAAAGGCAGGTGAGGAAAAAAGTGACCTAGCATCTGGAGTGGGGCGTGTGGAACGGGCCTACATCCCTTCACTTGGACTTAGTAATAAAGCAGAAGCCGCAGATGGAGCCGAAGAAGAAGAAGAAGAAATCATTCCGGCCGAAATGAAACAACAGACAGGAGGAGAAGGAGAAGAGAGCGAAATTACTTCAGCGCCTACAAACTCTACTCATCAACAGAACCTACCTTCGGAACGTGATTTGGGTGTTTTGTCATTGTGGCCTGAAGTACGAAAATTGTACGGTCACAACACAGAATTGTTTTGTCTTACATCCACTGCGACAGCCCGTACTGCACTACCCACCGCTTGTGACAATGACGAATGTATCGTAGCATCATCTGCTAAAGCTCGTGATGTCGAAAATGCTTCCATTCGTTTGTGGGACGTTGAAGAAGGCAAATGTTTACAAACTTTAAAAGGTGGACACCGCTCAACTGTAGCAGCCTTGGCATTTTCTCCCAACGGACAGTACCTGTCATCCTCTGGGAAAGATAGGCGTTTGTGCCTTTGGAGACGAAATATTAATGTTATTGACGATCACGATCATTCCCAACCATCACCATTATTTGATTTGGCCACAGCTGTCGACTCAGCCCACAAACGTATTATATGGAGTATTCATTTTTGTCCATTTGATTCTACCATTCTTGCATCAGGATCTCGTGATGGATGTATCAAAATTTGGAAAATTGTGGAAGAAGAACAAAATTCACAAGATGGTCCAGCATGCACTATCAAAGAACTTTACAGTTTTGAACCATGTGCTAGAGCTGGTAAGAAGAAAGCTTATTCTGTGACAGCATTGTCGTTTGCACCCAAACCTGGAAAGACACAATCGCAAGGTAACTTTGCAGTTCTTTCTGTTGGAGTTGAAAGTGGTTTAATTGAATTATGGCAAGTTCCACTAGATGCTGCTAGTCAAGAAGGAGAAGGTGGATCCTCTAATCAAAGTGTTGATTGTTTGACATGTCTTCCTGTTGACATTTGTCATGCTTCATCTATCACCAAACTTGCATGGAAACCTCTCCGAGGAGGAGCAGGAGAAGCAGCAGATTCATCAAACGGAACAATGACTTTGGCAAGTAGTTCCATGGATTATGGTTGTAGGGTATTTGAAGTAAAAATTTAAAGTAAAAAGTTAAAGTATTTTTCACTCTATTCTTTACCTGTGGGTCCTAGCCTAGGTCCTACCGGTAGAGAGATGTTCCTTGGATGGTGGACGATTAGCACTCAAATCTGACACATCGTACATCAACATGTACGAGCTCCGACTAGCGCAGACTCTGATCCCCCCCCCTCTCAGCTCTTGAAGGATCTTGGCTGGATCACGCGCACATT
>WKLE02004168.1:0-12235 GCA_014885115.2 Asterionellopsis glacialis
AGCAACCTGGGTTGCAGCTGGTGCCATCTTGTACACAATAGGAGGAGCAGCAGCAGCAGCTTCCTTTTTCTTGATCTTTTCAATATCCTTGCGGTTCATGCCATAATACAATTCCAATAAAACCACAGAATAATCTCAATCATACACCGTATCTTTTCACTTGCTTGGAATAAAAAAGAGAGAAAAGAGAAAGAAAAAGTAGTGAAAAAAAGAAAGAAAAATTATGGGTTCTTCTTGGTCATCCTCAAGTCTTCATATTTTGTTGGGTCTTGCGTTGTCGTGCGTTGGTGGTTTGGGTGTTATGTTATGGAATCATGATGGTCAAATTCAATATCGTGGTTCAGTCGGTGCTGTAACACCTGATATTACAGACCATCCATCCTATAATGCTGTTGTGGATAATTATGTCTTTATGCATAATGCGTTTCGTAATGATTTAGTCAAATTAGAAAACAAGGCCAAACAAGGAAAAGATGTGACTGCAGCATTTGAGGATTGGAAAGATACGTTAGAACGGCATTCTAAAGTGGAAGATGAAATTTTTATTCCCATCTTGCAAACTCGAATGAAACAGAAGGCAGATGGCAATGGCAAATCGAACGAATTACCAAACTCCATTGTGAAGGGTACTGCTCACAAGGAAATTGAAACCCTAATTGCCAAGGTGGAAACATCACTGTCGTCGTCATCATCCTCTAGTGCAGTACCCATGGCAATTCATCATTTACAAAAGGCATTGAATGAACATTTACAAGAGGAGGAATTGTATGTTATGCCCAACATGTTAAAATACTTTTCGTATCGCGAGTTATGGGCCTTGGATTCATTCATTATCAACCCCAAATTAGAGTATTGTCCACCTGATGTTTTGGTACGCATTACATTGTGGTGGTTTGCGAATCTCAGTTTGAGCGAAGGTTGGACATTGTTGAAGAACTTTGTACGTGCAGGTAATCAGCCTGAAATGCCCACGGAAAAATGGCAAGAACTTCAACGTGATATTCCTGTCTTTCATGATGTTCCCATTGAAACTTTGATATCTTAGAATAGAGAGAGCTACAGTACCCTCTAGTAGAGAGAAATAAGTAAGATTACATATGAGAGAGAGGGAGCTTGAGATTGATAACCAAGAGGAATAACTACGTGTAATGTCGACACGAAAGAGTGTCAGATTTTTAAAGAGCGATTTTATTGCATAGTAATTGTAGGTAGGGTTCGCAGACCTCATCTTTAGTGTAGCAGGTGGTACATCAGAGTGCAACATGGATTCATATCTTTCTTTTTCTTTCTCTCCCTCTCTCCTTTCTCGATAATTATTTTTCAACCTTATCGTCGGATAAACTTGCTTGCGGTAAGTTTGTTTGTATTGTCATTTGATCATCTACCAATTCATGGCCATCTGTAGGTGACCGTCTATCTTTAGATCCAGCCCATCGTTGTTTTAAATATTTGGTGGATGCCATTTCTTCTAATCGACTTTGGGTACGATCAAATGCAAATACTTCATCTGTATGTTGATCTTCCAAATCCACTATGAATAATTCTTGTGGTGTAGTTGCCTCTTGGGTATGGATGATGAGTTTCACATGACATTCGTACATGGCATCGACAAAGACAATGAAGCGACGTACCCAATTAATTTCATTCCTACCCAGTGTGGGGATCTGTTCCACAAATACCGTATGAAAGTGTTTCCCAATAACTAAGTAATCAGCAGCCCCTAATGCCTTTTGACACAAGTCTTCAAATGTAAATCTTGCAATGCCTTGTTCGACGACACATTGGGGGACACTTACATGTCGTCCTTGAGTGGTCAATGTTGTCGGTAAGACAGCTGACTTTTTGGTCAATTTATAAAACATTTTATTAAACATGTCTTCTTCGTCGTCGACTTGGTTGTTGCCCTTACTGCCTTTATGATTACTCGTAAAAAAGACACCCCCTCCCTTTTTCTCTTTTTGTTCCGCTTGAATTAATCTATAATCGGTTTGGGAATCCCACATGCTAATGACATTGGTTTGTTGTTGCAACAACCCAATAAAGGGTACGAATAAATCTCGTTGGATCCCATTTAAATACAAATCTTGAGGTGGACGATTGGATGTTGCCACCATGACACCACCATTTTGCCACAGTAGGGTAAAGAGACGTTTTAAAATCATGGCATCAGCAATGTCTGTGACTTGAAATTCATCAAAACAAATAAGTGATCCTTCTTTTAAAATTTGATGAACGACTGTGGGGAGTGGATCTCCCTTGACATGTTTTTGAATCATTTTAATGTCATGGATTTGTTCATGGACCCGTAACATGAATTTATGAAAATGAACATGTTGTTTTTGAGCATACCAAGATGGTGAATTACTTTCGGTAATGGAATCATAAAATAAATTCATACAAAAGGTTTTACCACAGCCTACACCACCATGTAAATAAACACCCTTGGGCATGATATTTGGAATTGTGGTTGGATTAGAGGAGGACGATAAAGTAGTGTTTGTGGTTGGTTTGTTCGAACTACTACCAAAGAAACCACCCCATGAAGATTGTGTTGTTGGAGTGTTATTTGATGATTCTTCATTTTCTGCAATTGGTTGGAGTGGTAAAGGTTCTATTTTGAATAATTCATCACGTAATCGATCTAATTCTTGTAATGCTTGTATTTGATGTGGATCTTTATAGATATCTGTAGAGGAAGAGGACGAAGAGGAGGATATCATACTATCATAAATGGTAAGTAGTCTACCAGATGATAAGTTTCGTCGTTGTTGTTGTTGTTGTTGTTGTTGTTGTTGTTGTTGTTGTTGTTGTTGCTGCCGTTGTTGTTGTGGATATCGATGAGAATATTGTCTTTTGGGAAACGATTGGAATCTCTCACTAGCAATGCTACCACTATAATATGCAATAGTTGTACTTGATGATGAAAATGCTGAATAACAAATAATCATCCTTTGAGTCAATGATTTCGTATTTTTTGTGATTGTTGTCATGTTGGTAGATGATAATGATGATGAAGATAAAGACAATCGAGATCGTATCAGTCTTTGATGAATATGATTCCCTCGAAGCGGCATTATCTGTTTTTTGTTACTTTGTTACGACAAATGGACAAAGATGATGATCTCTTTATTGACTGACTGACTGTCTTTAGCGTCGATGAAGAGATCTGGAGCAGGGGACACGATATGAATAGGTACAATAGCAGAATCAATTGGACTCGAGGAAAGACGAATCTCTTGTTTGAGAGAGAACCAAGACTTCAGGGCGATGTGTCACAAAACAGAGAATGAGAAGCGAACAAGTAAGTGACGACGAATGACAGTCCTGTTGTGACGACGAGACGCGGATGCAGCTTTCAAAAAAAAGAGGCCCCAAATTATGAAGGTGCTAGGTAATTAATTATATTCATATAAATTTAGTATTATTGAAGCAAATAAAAGACACTTTTTGAAATTATATCACATTAGCCAAGACCTCAGATCCAAATACGTGAGAAAATCTTTTTCCAGTATTTTTTTTTCATTGTTTGGATGGAAAGCCTTGTCTGTGCTCACCGCTCATCTCATGATTTTGAAAAAGTTGCTGTCTGTCTGTCTGTCTCATCTTGAACGGACAGAAGTGGAGAGCAATTTCTCAAATATTGTGCGGGGCGAGTTTTGATCAGGAGATTATTTTTTGACGGTTGAGAAAATGTATCGTCCGTTCGCCATTCGTTTTGGTTGTGAGTGAGTCTTTCTGTCTGTTCACAGCTGGCTCAGCAACCTGGACTTATCTCTAAGCCTGCCCGCCTGTCATGCTGTGTGACGATCTTTCTTTACCTCTTACTGTCTCTGGTTGGATTCTGTACATTTTGTACTGTAGTCTACAACTCCATAGTGGAGTAGAGGGCGAATTACACTCGCCTATACCACTGTACGAGCAGCACACGGACGCTACGCTATCTGGAACACACCGCGTTGTCGTGAAGAAACACAGCAAACCGTGTCAAGATGGGTACGTTCTGGTTACCGTCACCATGAGAATAAACATGGACGTGTGTGTGATCTATGTCAAACGACTGCTTACAATGGGATGGAGAACAATACAACAACTACTTGATTGACAACCGTAGCGATAGATCGATGGACGAAAATCGACCATGGTCTGTTGTGGCGGCAGGAATTCGAACCGAGGAATCGCTTGCTTGCCCCGAACAGGTTCTGAGTCGGCGATTTGCGGGTCTCGCTAACACGCACCACCACGAAACAAGGGAAAAAATGATATGGTGGTGGTGGTTGCATGGTCGATCGAGATGAATCTATTGTTCTAGTCATGTGGTTAGGGTTGTAATTGTCTTGCACCACGTCTCGAGTAGTTGGTGGTGGTTGGGGTTGATGTTCTGAACCAGATAGAGATTTACATGCACGACCCCGAGAGAGATGAAGTGTTTTTGTGTTGCTGCATCGCGTTCTTTTTTATTTACATTACATTTGTTCTCACATATTCATTTTCCCTGTCTTGTTTTTAAATTACCCCATCATTACTATGATTTCATCATCGACAACAGTATCTCTTAAACTTCAAAAGCGTTTAGCTGCCTCCGTGCTCAAGTGCGGAGAACGCAAGGTATGGTTGGATCCTAATGAAATCAATGAAATTTCACTTGCCAACTCTCGTCGTAATGTGGCTCGTCTTTACAGAGACGGTTTCATTGTCAAGAAGCCTTCTGTCGTCCATTCACGTGCTCGTGTAGCACTTCGTAACGAAGCCAAGAGGAAGGGACGTCACACCGGTAAGTTTAGATTTTGATTGTTAGATGATGGTGTTGCTCTGTGTGTGTATTTGTACTACCCCTCTCGTACACGCCCTTTTTTGGAAGCGTTCAATTCTAGAAATGGAATTGGACACGTCATATGTTGGTTGTCGTTTATTTTGCAGTCTTTGACCAAACTAAAAAAAAGAGGGCAAGACTACAATGATGTTTTGTTGTAGTTTGTAGAAATACACTTTACACCATTATGTCAACCGGCCAGACAACCGGTAGTCCATTTTCCACGCATAGATCTGAAAACAAATAGCAATGTTTGTTGTTCCACCAGAACTGTGTACTATTTGTCACTGTGACTACATTTGTTAATCTGATAAACGAGAAACAGTACTCTAACACATGCACACTCTTTTTCGTTGGACACTATTCATTATAGGTACTGGTAAGCGTCGTGGTACTGCCAATGCTCGTCTTCCTGAAAAGGTATTGTGGATGCGTCGTATTCGTGTCTTGCGTCGTCTTTTGAAAAAGATGCGTGATGCCAAGAAGATTGATAAACATATTTACCACTCATTGTACATGCTTGCCAAGGGTAATCAATTCAAGAATAAGCGTGTTTTGTTGGAAACCATTCACGAAATGAAGGCTGTCCATGCCAAGGAAAAGGCATTGGCCGAACAAGCAGAGGCCCGTAAGGGACGTGCCAAGGCTCGTCTTGACCGTAAGGCTGCTAGAAAAGCAAAGAAGGCAGCTTCCTCTGCAGCTGAGGGAGATGATAACTAAAATGTGTTTTCCCGAGATAAAAAAAATAAAATAAAACCCAAAATTAACCCCAAAAACAAGATATGTGATTGAATTGTGGATGGTGTTACTGGTATTTCTTGTTTTGACGTTTATTGTAGTGTCGGGAAGGTGTTCATACTTGCCTGCCATGCTGGTTTGTAGTTCTGCAACTCAAAAAGTGAAGAATGGGGGAATACTGTCTGTATCTTTTTCAGGTCGTAACAACTCTCTCTAGAGAGCAGATACTACAACACTTGTATTCCAATGCGGAGAATGTGCTAAAACTATAACAACCATATTGTGTTGATTCTACATATGAAGAATTGTGTTGTTATTCTCTAAATATGGAGAGTTGCCAAGCAAGCAATCCTCCCTTTTTCAAAGAATACTCGAATTACATACTAGAATTTGGATAATGGTAAGAAACTTTTCGTTCCATACATGTACAACAACAATAATAGACTTTATCATACAAACGTCACAAAGAAAAGTACTATATTGTTTAAAAAAAGTAACAGACTGATAAGCTGTGTGGATGGCACACACACACCCTTTGACAGATAAGCTGTGTGGATGGCACACACCTTTTGTACATTAGTGGGAGTTCGTTTAAACACGTGACACAGTGTGACCAGTATACAAAGGATAATACAAGCTTTTCTCTCTACTATACTTGGAGAAACTAAATCTCTCCAGACTTGAGACTTCCCAACACACCGTCATGTTTCTTTGTCGAACAGATACCTGGAGTTCAGCACCTGTCTCTAGCTCTAGACCAGCGAGCGTTCTTCTATGTCAAAGTACTGTCGATGAGGATAGCAATAAATGACGCGGACTTCCCTTGTCTTGGTAGGAACTTCTGGGGACAAGACGTCTAGTGCACCAGTTACCAGTTTCCATGCAGTTTTCCATGAATTTTTTTTTGCAAATGTCTCATCATGTTGACATTTTTATTTTTTCAGACTTGACCTGAATGTACCCAGGTACTCCTCTTGTATACCAACTCTACCAGGACCAAAATAATAAATACGGGCCCAGGTATGGTAGGCCTACAGTACTCCTCTATGACTAGTAGAGGACTATCCGCTTACGAGTATTCCCTTTGATCTTGGCTCTTTCAGTATAACACAGTCTATCAAGCTGCATGCAGCAATTTCTTTAAGGTATAATCCATGTTTTGCAAAAACTTCCGTACAAGGTACAGTCAGTCGCGGAGATTTCGAAAACACACCCGGCATGTCTCTATAATATTTTAGTGGGACGGCAGAATCCTACGTACATTAGAAGATGGCCTCGCGTGACTTAGTTCGTGACTTCAGATGTACCATGTTCACTCTCATAATTATAAAATTACAAATGATCTCTACCAGCAATGAGTTATTTACTACTACGGAGTAAAACATACTTGAAGCAGGCTTGCTTGTCTATTCTTTTTTAAATATAAAAAAATGATGATGTGTTCATTCGTGACATGTGGATTTGACTGATGGTATTGCAATGGATTCTGCGAGGAGGCATGTCCAACATGATTTTGTTAAAAAAATATTATAAAAAAATAAAGTGCAAGGGTAACTGTGCAGGTTTACCTGGTACAGAACCACAACGAGTCATGCCTGGTAGGGATGAAGACCGGAGTAATCAGAAAATTTGCCTCCTGGCGATGGAGGAGAATGAAACTCTAACTTCAACAAGAAACGATAGTTCTTTTTGCTCAGTGACTTATTGGAATGGGCATTCCCTTATTATTTATTTACCTAATTATCAGATTCGTGGTCGACCCGGATAAAAATTAGTCGTGATCGTAATATTTTTGTTAGCAACATGAATAGAACATATTTAATAATACCATAGTAAATTCTAAAACGACAGTAGCATAAATAAAATTATAAAAATGTGCCGAAGGTCCGAAGGCAGAAGTCACATCAGAAGTCATAAATCCCAGAGAACAACATGATTTCATGAAAAGGCATTTTGATTACCATATGCAATGTATCAATACGCTGCCAACTGCATGAATTATTACGTCACTGCCAGAACTGGTCGAGTTAGCCTTCCCGATTGACTGTGCCTGTTACAGTACACTGAAGAAAGTGGATTCACGAATTAACATACCCAAAAAGATTTCTTTCGGAGGAATAAAATTTTTCAAGGGGTTTTCCAAATAACGATGAGTGATAATATTGTGATGAAGAGTACTGTAAAACAGTCATTAATGTGACGTATTCTCCCGCAAATCGTAGTGAGAAAAAGTAATAAAGGCATTTACTTGTTACAGTAGGTAATTACTGAGACGGATTGAAACTCTTTCGGCGGAAATACTACGAAGAACGGTTTACCTGGTACCTGGTACCTGGTACAGTCAGCACTAATAGGTACCCTGGTACAAGATACCATTCAATGTTTTTCTAGATTTAAATAGCAGTTTGTGTACTTGAGTAATTTTCGATTCCATTTACTGTAACGAAAGAATACAGGTACTCCGTGCCTGGTAGTTAGGTCCGGTGCAGTCCTTCTTACCTGGTATGGCATAAGTAGACTAAAATGCTGCTATGTGTAAAAAACAAACGGAACATGCAAGTTCAGTGCAAGTATAATACAGTGTATTGAGTAAAAAAGTTTGTCTTGTGTCCAAATAAAGGCATCACAGGATCGCATATTGTTCGCTTCTCTCAAATTCTTTAGGAGATTGACATCGGAAAAACAATGATTCTTCAGAAATGCTGACGTACCCTAGTTGAAAAATTTCACGATCGCAAACGGAACGGTACTTCGTGATGCTTTTTTCGTGATTGTCAGTAACTTCAACATCTCATACTACATGAACATTTTTTTCATATGGTTAATTTTGGACTTCTGATCATCTACTATACTTTATCTTGTATTATAGGACATTTCATTGGTTCTTTCCTGGAAAGTACAGTAAAGCTGAAAGCACAGAACAACTGAATATGATAAATACGTTACTTACAAAAAATCTAGAATTTTGTTAAGAACCCGTTTCCATATAAAAAGTGGATCTTGTTCTCGTCATAATCCTTTTTTCTATAGGAAAATTCATTTATAGAAGTCGGTTCTTTTTCAAATCGACTTTTTTATCTTGCAGGTTTCGATAATAATGTCCAAAGTACTTTGATTTATCGTGACAAGTGACTCTTCCCAGAAGTGAGTCATCCAATCAAACCTTGTCGTTTAATCTGGTATCAGTGGTAAACGTGTTTTTGGACTAAAGATCGGACCTTTGGAAAGATTACATCCTGGGAAACAGAAACCTATTAAACTTTTTTGATACTGGTTACCGGGGATACCCAAGTACTGTAAATGCTGTACCATCTACAGGTATTGTCCTCAAGATCTAACGAAAGTAGCTTTATATGGTACCCACATATATGGTACATAACGAAAAGGATACTAGTAGGACCAAAACCCAGTGCTCCTACCTTATACTTGTACATGACAACTAAGTTTAGGTCCAAACTTGGTATACTATGCCTGTACGCATACAATATTAGTAGGTCGTAAATAAGTCATAAAACCCTTTGAATTTTTTCTTGAAATCTTCTGGTAGTATACGATTAGAACTAGACTTGAGATAATAATATTATGATGTTTAGTGTACAAGCTCTGACGAGTGCATCAACAACATTAGAATACATAGTGGACTTTCCTGTATTGCAATTTGAAAGAGAAAACAGCGAAGCCAAAATTGTGTTAAGCACACCAAAGTCATATTTTCCCCACCCTTCTCAAATTTACTCTTGACCAAGATGTACAGTCCCTTCCTTGATAGACAATCAAAGGTTTCTGCCATGTCATCTCATCATCACTCTGCTTCTTCAGATGCAACATTGACAAGTGCTCTTATGGAAAGACTGCATCGATCGAACACCGTTACGGAACAGCAGCTCCGTAATCGTTATGTTCATGAAGATGAAGACCGGTGGACTCCTCCTCTCTCAGCTGGACGTTCGTCGCTTCCACCATACCATTTAAGAGAATCATCCTTGGAAGAAACGTACGGTCGCCGTCATCCTCATGATTGGCGCTCACACTCATCCCCATCCATCGTTTCTGAAAGGGTCTCAGCTGCTTTTGCTGAGCAGGATGACGGTGAAGATGTAGAAATCCAACGCATGATTCAAGAACTCGATGATATGCGTGCTGCGCTCACCGTTCGCAAACAAGCTCGGGATGCAATGGCAGCTGTTCGTCAACGAACTGTGCAAATGCTCTCCAAGAAGCAAGAGGCTTCACGTTCTTCCTTACGATCCTTTTTGGCGCCTCCATTCGGAGTGGATTCCGATGGGGATTTCAGCAGCACTGGTCGTCGTGCTCAAGCATCTCCGTCCTCAATGACTTCAAGATCAATGTCAAAAGTTCTTCAATCACGAGTGGTTGAAGAATTAAGTCCATCGGATCAGGTACCTCCCAGCAAGATTTTGCTGGCACCTCAACAGCAATCAAAGCAAGAAGTCCCAATTTCAATAGGACATAGTTGGAGATTGCCACTTCCACCGCTTACACCTCTCCAGGGTGCACCACCCAAATGCCTAATTGAATACACAGTTCCTTTACCTAATGACGTTTTGTTGGGACGGGGCAAAACTACCTGTGCCCATGAGGGAAACCGTCAATTCCTGGAATTGGTTGCCACCAAGAAAGAGACTTATGTTTCCTCTACTAAAAAACACAAAAAAGTGATTGCCAAAGCACTAGTGCAGCAAGTGAAAGACATGGGTGGGCGCTTTTTACAAAAAAGCCCATTGACAGGTATGTGGTTAGTCGTTGATGATTGTTTGGCCAGAGACAAGACATCCCGTGCCCTCCGTGATGGTGCTCCTGCTATTCGGAAAAATTTGGAGCAAAAGAATGAAGCTGCACAAGCGTTGTTTGCTCTTACTGGTACCAAGAACTGAGTACAATCTCAAAACAAAATAAAGAAACTACTGGTACAAAAAAACGAAAGAGTGTTTTCCAATTTAATGGAAGAAGTCATCTGTGTGAAGCAACCTTTATTGCTACAAAACCAGAGGAGGTACTTCTTCGAGAGCTTCGATAAAAAGACACTAAGTATGAAATGCATCTTTATCTTTCTGTATATAACATTTTTAATAGCAACCTAGTTATATTTTACTTTGTAACATCATAGCTTTTTATTGACACCATGTCCCATTACTCTGGATCTTGTTCCTGTGGATGTTGTTGGTTAAACGCGTATTTTACGTGGGGGGAGCGAACTTTTTCACCCTTATCAGGTATATAATAATATTATTTCAATACATGTACCATACATTACCAGGTACCTTACTCATATTCTTTTTCTTGCGTCACTTTAATTCTACACAACAGGAATCAAAGACTAACCTAATTAGACGATAATATGACCATGCATGACCTCAAGACCTACCGCATGTTACTGTTCTTTGCCATAATAAGGTAGAATTAGGTCCTACCCGTCACGTACTCGACTACCTGGTAACATGCACCGATAGTATCAGTACGTGGTACTCGTAAAGAGGATTGAAAACTTAACTTTCCTGTACATCGACGTTAAATCAGAAACCTATAATAAACGCTTACGTAGATATGCAAAATTATTTTTGTGCTCAATAAACAACTGACGTCATATATTCATATGCACGATTTAATTAACTATTATCAGTAGGTGGAAAGAACAGTAAGGAACTTCTGTACCTCTTACCAGGTAATTCTTTTGTGTGGTTTTTCGAATGGTGTACGTTTCTACAGGGGAGTACTGAGTAAAACAAGTGTTGTTCAATATTTTATTGAATGTGTGTTTTTATATAATAAAAAGACCGGTCATCCTCGCAATAGCATCGGAATTTAGCATGATGATACACATTTCAGTAGGAATAGTTGAAAGAGAACTCGACGAAGCGAACATTTATGATTGAAAGGGAAAACGTCGCGAGAATAAATAATTCGGTGGAGCGTTTTACTCAACTTGGATCCCTGTACTACTATTCAACTTACATAATTGTTGTCAGTTCAAATATAGTTCAACGATAAGTCGTCACTTTCTTCTAAAATCTTAAGTATAATTACTTGGGTTTTTTCTATTCTGATTGGTGAATAAAATTAGATCTTCAAAGTAATTATTGGGTACTGGGAGTATCAATAAAGAAAATAAAAAATAATGGATGGTAGTCTACTATGATACACCAACCGGTTGTCCAGAACTTGTAATCAAGCAATGTCTCGTTAAAACCATTTTTCCAGAAATGAAATAATATTATTGGCTATGCACGAACTTCAATGCGCGGGTTGTATACGTCGTCACTTTCTTGTAAAACCTTAGGAACAAGTACTTAGGTAATACTTATTGTAATTTTTGATAGTAGAAATTAATGTATATACAAATATTCATTGTCATTCATAGTATGTACAGATGTACAGAATATTGTCGATTAGTAATAGTTTGAAAATAAAGATCGTCCTTCTCATACGAAGTCTTGATGTTGAATAAAATAAAATGAAAATAACACAGCAAATTTTAGCGAAAATATTTCTTATCTAAGATCCGGCAATAATTTCCGGATGAAAACTGTATGAAGAAATCGAATCCCGAATCAAGGGGTTAATATTATTTATATGCTAGTCGTAAAACGAAACGAAAAACAGTACTCTCTTTCAATGAGAAAAACAAGCACCTTTTAGTGCTCGTTTTGTGCACGTGATGATGACGTC
>WKLE02004175.1:0-12836 GCA_014885115.2 Asterionellopsis glacialis
AGTATTGGTGCACCACATGGAGTTCCAATTTATGCTATTGATGGAAGTGTATTATTTGATATTGATGGTTAGAAGTTAGAGGGTACGAGCCAGATCTACTTGTCGACAATACCATTGTATAGTAGATGAGGAGCAAGGAGAAAGACGGTCTAGGCTCAGAGTAAAGCAGATTTATTTAAAGAAAACACGTCTCTTGTGCAATTTTAACAACATTAGTCCAACAACATTCTTTCGGCAACTTTTTTCAGCTTGTTCTCTTTTTTAAAACCTATTCTTCTAATCAATGGAGATCAACAGAATAGACTGCCAAGCTTGGTATCACGTTGACAATTTACGGCGCTTTGCTTCCATGGCAATTGCAACTTTACTTCGTGTTGTCCTTCCCAACACACTGTGGATAAATGTTCCAGCATCTATAAGTCGTTCTAAATTAATTCCAGTTTTCAGACCCATGCCATGCCTTGTATGAAAAAATTTTAACACGATAACAAAACGTAGATCGTTAAATAATTGAATAATTCATCGTATTGAACAAAACAACATTTAACCATGTGATGAAAGTTTGGACATTTTGGGGGGGCTACTTACAGCATATAAACAACATCTTCGGTCGCAACATTCCCAGAAGCTCCATCTGCATATGGACACCCACCAAGACCACCTACAGATGAATCTACCGTTGTAATACCCTTTTGGATGGCTACATGAATATTAGCCAAGGCTTGTCCATAGGTATCATGAAAATGAACTGCAAGGTTTGGAGAAGCACTCTTTTCAGATTTTGACGCTGTTTTAGGTGGTGATGATGATAATTCAAACATTGGAAGGACTTCCTCCAACATGGTAGTAGTCGACCCCACCGTCCCCACACCAATAGTATCACCCAAGGAAATTTCATAACAACCTAAATCTAACATGTATTCTGTAACACGTGCAACTTCGGAAGGTGCGACATACCCCTGATAGGGGCACCCCACAATACAAGATACATATCCTCGTACGGGTATATTATGGTCCTTGGCATACTCTGTAACACTTCGAAATCTATTCATGGATTCTTCAATTGTACAATTAATATTTTGTTTTGAAAATGCTTCACTAGCGGAACCAAAAATTGCCACTTCATCCACATTACCATCTGTTGCCTCCAAGGCTCTTTGCAACCCTTTAAGATTAGGAACCAAACACGAAAAAGTAGGAACATTTAGCTGCAGTTGTTCTTGTTGTTGTTTCTTCCATAAATAAAGTTCTTTCATAACTTCGGATGAATCTGCCATGGTGGGTACCCATTTCGGTGCAACAAAGGATGCTGCTTCGATACTTTGACATCCTGCACGAACTAATTTCATAATCAATTCAACTTTGTTTTTTGTAGAAACAATTTGTGTTTCACTTTGAAGACCATCTCTTGCCCCTACCTCGACAATTTTTATATCGATATCTTCTGATTGTTGCTGTTCTGGCTGTCCTGATTGCTGTGGTATTTGCTGTTGTGATGATACTGATACTGATGAAAATGACCTTTTATGATGCGCAGGGATGGATGTAATTGTTCTGCTGTTATGAGGCTGTAAATTGTGATGATATGTTGTCGACGAAGCCATCAGGTTTTGTCGTCCAAATGAGAATATTTCTGAGCGGGTTCTACTCCAAATTCTCTTATTCCGCAGAAGGTAATATTTTGATTTTAGCAATGCCATGATCGATGCTGGAGCAGGTTGTGTAGAAGTTTGTGATATAAGATGTAGATGCGATGTACATGTAACGGTGTGTCCGGTAACGTGTGACAGTCTGAAGGGGAAGCATCTTGTGATTGTTGAGGTGTCAAAAAGGAGAAAAAAATTCTCAGAACACTGCAATAATGATGCATTCTACTTGTACCAATCGATATCATTGCTGGGTGTCCTACCAACGCTATTCCTCTCAAGTCTCGTACTGCGACCAGATCATAAATTCACTGCAGGACGTCATTTTGACGTTCCACCCTGCCTCCGAATTCACCACCTGTCGAAAACAGACAAAATTCAGTTTCTCATCTGTCGAAATTGAGAAACATAAAGAAGAAACACAAATCCCGCCCATGAAACAATGCTCGCATTCGCAGAATGTCTTGTTTTCATATAACATTCGTAGAAATTGAACTCCACGTGTTATTTATACTCAAAATAGGAATTGGTTCCCGATGGGAGTAGTACCTGGTACAGGAACGACTTATTTGGCGGGTACAAGAGAAAAACACGAAGTGAAGGAGAGGGTCGTCATTCGTGCATTTTCAATTCTGCAATGTGCATGTCGCGGAGTTTCCTGTCCTCCGTTTGGCCTCCTGTAGCCAGTCTACGACTAGACGTGTAGACTACAGTACTGGCAGAGCATTGTGTTTTAGTCTAACTTCGGAACATCCTTGCTTGTATGAAGGCCTTTTCAGTCGGGGTTACTGTGACAAGGGACCATCCGTTACCACGTATGAAAAAGTGTCCATACATTTGTCACATTCACATACTTTTTTGTACCATACGTACAGAGGAGTCGTCACAAGACGCGCAAGACCAGTGAAATAAAAAGAGGAGAACAATCGAAAAGTGCAAGCAGTCACGAAAAGAGTGAATTCATAGAGAAAAGCGAAGTCTCAACCAAAGCAATCGTATTTCTACTGTCACAATTCTTTCACACGTATAAAGATGACAGAAACTATCAATACCTTAGCGCCCAGGAAAAAGGTTCGATTCAATAGCTACACTTGCGTTGGAATTGCTACTTCCTATGACAATCTCACACAAGAAGAACGCCAAAATGTCTGGTACCAACAAACAGAGCTTGACCGATTTAAAGACGACGCACGAAATACTGCGAATGTTCTAGATACAAATATCGTTGTATGCCCTCTCAGAGACCAAATGACAGCTGATGATGATTGTACTCGTGGTTTAGAGCGATTGAGGTCTATACGGCGTCTTCAAGACAAAATTATTGCCAGACGCGTCATTTTGAAAGCAATCAAGCGATTCCAAACAGATATCGAGAAGGTTGCACTTGTAGCTAGCAGATGCACAGCATGGTCGAGGCAAGTGGCTCTTTTGACAGCTGAAATTGACTATTATTCGGCGTATGACATTTCGTTGCCAACCCAAGATGTTCCTGTACACCCCTTTGAGAGGAAGGAAGATAGCTACCGCCATTCTAGTTGCAAGAGACAAGCAGTTTCTAGTGAAATGTGTGAGCATCAACGCATTAAGAGGCAACGAGTGGTGACACTTGCCCAATGACGTGCATAAGCAGCATAGAGAGCTATTGTATTGAATACTGTACAGATAGAACTGTTATATTTTGGGGGAAAGCGTTAGAGACCAGCATCATACTTTTTTACTTGTAGAGAAAATTATTGATGTCTAGAAATTAGTAACAACTTTCACGAGAAAAATTATTTTTACCCTTGTCTACATTTCATTGGCCCTGTAGTGTATTTATATGGACATCGATGCAAAGTGAAGCTGAGTAGTTTATCATTTTTATGTAAAAAAGTGATTACCAATGAGATTTGCAATCTACCAGTTCTATGAAAAGTATCGAGTCACGCTGTAAATGATGCAGTCATATTGATTTTGCGTTCCAAAAGAATCAACTCATTGAGTAATTATGTAATTGCTCACGATTTTTTTCATTCGTTAATATCCAGGAAGCCTATGCACTCGATTAACAAAAATTAAACTTCTTTTGGATTATGCATGATAAAGGTTTCGAAAGCCTGAACATTTGGTAAATAACTGTATTGTAAATCTTATTTTCCTATTTCTCTGGAGAGGACAGAAAACTAGGACGGAAGACCCGGGAATCTTTCAGCAAAAGTAGAACAGTACGGGAATGGTATGTAAAGCGTCAAGTCAAGAACCTGATGTGTAAACCTTTCGAATATGCTTTAAAGAATATTACAATTCTGATGAATAATACAAGTTCTGATTATTTTGTAGAGAGCTATCATGAAGTCAGTCAGGTCCTCTGAGGACCCTGGGACAAGTGTGTCAGGTGCTACAAGGTACCTATAATCCTAAGGACCTATTTACGGTACATAACAGGACTGTCTAGCACTTGTGTAGGAGCTTGTAAATAGTTCTACCATACTAACTACTGTATTAGATGTGGGCTCTCTAGAGAGTCCTAATGCCCCCAAAGCACCAACAAGAACCTTCTCGAAGGGCTCGCATTGTGACTTGTGACATTTGATAGACAGTGTTAATAAGACAACTGTAGTTATGCGGTAGAACTGAAGTTAATTTTCGTTCCCCGAGGCAGTACAAATTGAAAATAATGATACCATAGATCTCTAAATTTAAATACAATTATTGGTCCAGTACGTACTACTACCTGGTGCAGTAGTTCCTCTACCTGGTACAGGTACTGTTGATTCCTCCTTTTGGTGCATGATACGTATCAAAACCTACTATTTCCAGACCTAAAAAATTATCAATTTATTTGCTCAAAATAGGGGGATCTATGTACAGAATTTGGACCATGTATTTTTTAAAATTGTAATCGTGATTGATATTTTCTACTCAGTATTAATTCAAGCGGTAGAAGCCAGAGAACATCAAAGAATACAGAATAGATAAATTCGCCTAATTGGAGGGCCAATTATTCTTATTATGCCGGTAAAGTACGAGTACAAGTAAAATAAAATCCTTCATTTTCGATACTGATCTTAATTAATCGATGTAAACAGGTAAAACGCGAACTCCCTAAGACGACATTTTACTAGGAACTTATTTATTTGCTACTAATAATATTTGTTCATTGAAGTAACTCGAGGCAACAACCACACTCTTCTCACACAGGGTATTATTTTTCCATTTCAAGTTCACAGTTATTTCATTTACTCGTTCACGCTTCTCACTTATTTCATATTCTTGGTTCATAATAAAGCAATACATCCCATGAGGAGAAGGAAGCAAGTCCAATTTAATGACGTTGTATGCGTTGGCCGTGCCACCAGCTGGATGTCGGAAGAACGTGACTACATATGGTACCAAGATACCGAGATTGATTCCTTCAAAAAAGAAGCAATGTGCCTTTCATTTTTACTGGATACGAATATCGTAATAGCTCCTGCTACAGACGACAACATTGAGTGTACTCGTGGGCTGGAACAACTTAGATCTATACAAAGAATACAGAACATGATTGTCACTAAAAGAATCATTTTCAAGGCACTGAAGAGATTTCAAGATCCGAATCATGTTGCTCGTGTTGCTGATAAATGCACAGAGTGGTCAAGAAAAATCGCTCTAATCACTGCAGAACACGATCACGACAATGTTACAGTCGAGGTCTCAAAATCAATCCAAGAACTACCGTCGTGCGAATTATTTGGAGCAAATGCTCACTTTGGCAAAAAACACATTGTTCCCAAAATGGCTTCACCGCGTACAATAAAACGACACAAAGTCTCACATGGCTGTTTGCGATAGTATCTTTTTTAGCTATCTATGGATGTAAATTGTAAACTTTTTTGTTTTGCTTCGCAAAAGTTCTTCTGGAAAAAAATACTTTCGAATTTGTTACATTTTTCTACTTTTTTTATCACACAAGAAAAAGGTTAATTTGCTTAGAAAGGGTTAGAGTGATACATCCTACGGTAGGTCCTATTCCTAAGTAGCCTGGACCATGATACCGTAGGTGCTAGTAGTAGCTCTAGAGTCCTAGTACAGGTACTGGTAGATCCTACCCGTTTGAAAAGAACACAAACGAAAGTGTCTTCCTGCGACAAAGACTTCCGCCTGATTTTGACCTTGTTCTGTGAGTTATTTTATTTTAGTACTGTAGCAGTTTACCTGGTAGCAATGTTACAGTACCTAGGTAGGATTACTGTCCATATGTCCATATCATATGTACTTGGTAGTATGTACCTCTCAAGAATAATTTGTGGTTTCGAATAGAAAAAATTACGAACAGGAACAATAAAGAAGTTCGTGTACCAGGTAGGTCCTGGAGGGACCTATTGCCTGTACTCCGATAATAAGAAAAAATACTGTATTTAGTAATCACCTCTTCTCCAACTCTATTATTTTTGCTTGCTTTGATGACTCAAGATTGAACTGGAAGGGAATTAATTACGTGGATCATTTTGCGCTGGTTTGGCATAAAAGGGCCACGATAATTAGGTTAGGACTGATACGGCTAGGACAAGTTTTGGTTGAAGGTATTTTTCTTCAACGTGCTCCGTCAGTATCGGCAAGAGCACACTAGTTTACCTTGTCACCAGTCAAAACGCATCTCTTTCCTTAGGTGTATCATATAGCAATAATAATTAGGTTTGTTGTATCCTTCATCATTTTGAAATGCTGACAATGGAGCAAGAATCGGGAGAAACGACTTTTTCGTTAATGTGTAAGAGAAGTGTGACTTTTGATAACACCGTAAATATAGGGATAGCTGCAAATTGGTCGCAGGAGGATCAAAATGATATATGGTTTCAGCCGAATGAGATTGAGAACTTCAAAAGTGCCGCAAGAGAGTTGTCGACCCTACTCGACGCCGAAATAGTTGTCCACCAATTTAACGGGAACATCACAGAGAGCGGTGAATATTGTTATACCCGTGGACTTGAAAGGAATAGATCTCTGCGTCGCATACAAAATAAGATAATGGCAAAACGTGTTATCTTGAAGGCACAGAAGAGATTCCAAGATCCTCATAAAATTGCCCTTGTAGCCAATAAATGTACAGAATGGTCTAGAGAAATAGCTACCCTAACTGGAAAAATTGACTACTACGAAGCAAACGAAATGTTCCTACCAACACAAATAATTCCAGTTCATCCATTTGAGACTGAGACAGGAGCTATCAAAAGGCAAATTTCTCAAGACATTTTCAGTATGGTGAAACGAAGAAGAAAGATCTCCTTTGCCGATAGATTTCCTTGATTCTATCAAATAAAAATGGTATTGATTCGGGAGAGAGGATCTCGTAGAGCAACAGAAATTATACAATTATGAGTTTTTTGAAATGAAGAGTAGACCATGAGTCCAGGAAAAATAGTGCTTCTTACAAAAGCACAGGATGTCCGCCAAACGAGAGGTAATTTACTGCCTTCTTGGAAAAAGTGTGTCTTTTCAACTTTTTTCAACAAAGCCACATTTATACCTGATTAGAACGTGACCCTGTAAATTAAGAAAGTTTCAAAGAGTCACAAAGAAGATGCCAGTGGCATGTGATGAGATCTCCTTTCAGTGCACTATTAGTGCACACGGGTGAGATCTCTTCGCTTGGTCTACGTAACCATTGCACAAAAATGGAGTTCTAAAGAAATGTATAGTATGCATAATGTTAGCCTATGTGGATAAAAATATCACGGCATAATGTATATGAAAAAATCAAGTTCAGCAGCAATGGTTTTAAATATGTTATAGATGAGGGATAACTAATCGCAAAGTATGAAGTGGAAAAACATGTTACTTTCAAATAGGTGAAAAGGTGACTATGAGAAAGTGTTATATGAAGCCGTATTGGAAAGGAAGAGAGATATGACAATATTGACAGAACCTAAATACGTAGTAACATGTGACCGAGGAAATTATGCAACAACAGCTCCTTCTTTCTATGTGGGCAGATGAAATGTTTCAATATTGCCTTAGCTACTAGATGTTTATTTATTTTAAAGTCTGAAAAATGATGATGAATTTCGTATTCAAACAATGTTTCAAGTCCTTATTTAGAGTCATACAATCTTCCATTTTGACAAAGTCTTTGGCTCTTTTTTTAGAGTAACAATCTCAAGTGCTCCTACAAAAAGAACCAGTAATAATGTTTAGTCTACAGGATAGAGTCCTACTGCCTGTAGGCTCTATATCAGATGATGATGATCCCATTTAGTAGAGAGAAAACACAGTTCATAAGTATGGTATATAGTCCTATCTATACCATCTGTTGTTCTGTCAGATGTAACGTGCGAGATTTTGTTCCAGCTGGATTCAGACGAATCCAAATGCATCACTCGAATGCTCACCATGCCCTCTGTTATTATTTTATTGACCAAACTACATTTTTGACCAAGTGATTGTCAAATATGTATCAGTCACATTCAAATGTCCAACTCTTAATTACTTGATCTGTTGGACAAAACCCATCATGGGAAATGAGCTTAGAAATGCAAGATGATTTGTGCCACAAGTACATGAGATCTAGCAGAACAATGATAGGGAGTATGTAAAGTATATCCCTAACCCTAAAAATGTACTGGACATTCTCTTTTTCACAACCATATCCAGATCATCAGAAAGACTAACTGACTGTCTGTACTTGGCAGTATATAAAAGAGAAAGTTCTTGCTCACTGGCAGATTTTCCAGTGATGCATTACCAGAGATTTAAGTACTGTAAAAGATGTAAAAAATTATGCAGAGTGTGTGTGAACACATTTGTTTTTTACCAGGCAGGCCCCTGGTCCCTGGTAGGCAGGGTGGCAGATGGGGACCTGGTAGATAACTAAAACATGTTGATTGTGGTCAAAGAATATTCTTTTTTGGAATGGTTTGTTTGAGGAGGCTTCCAATGTTGATGAAGCAAAAGAAAAACATATTTGATACAAACCATTGTTACTGGCTGAACTGTTGGCAGGATTTGGAACTTTCACCATGTAGGTCCCCAGTAGGTAGGATTGAGCTACACTCCAATTAAGACACTCTTGAGGATGGCTGATTGATGCTGGGACAAGTAGAGGGACTCCAAAGAATCTTTCTCTGACAATTAACTTTCTTTACTTTTGACTCAGATCTTCTCTATCATAAAGTAACTCTTTAAACTAGCTCATAATTTTCAACACCAAATAAAAGTCTTCTTTTCTTTTGTGTGTTGATTGTCTGATTGTTGTGTTGTGCCACTGTTGACACTAGCAGCATAGGGCATAGTAACATTACTCCCTCTTTCAGAGGTAATTAACTTCCAAACATGAAGATTTCCTACTCCTCCAATGAGTTTCAGAAGAAAGCTCAGGAGTTGAGTCAACAGCAGACTCTGCTGAATCCTCCTGTAATCCCTTTCAAGAAAACAAAGAAGGAGAGGTTGAAGTCAAAAGAAAACAACAAGGATGTGTACAAGACCATTGAGGCCTGCATCAATCCCTCTGATCAAAGCTCAGATGCTGAGAAAATTGAAAAGAGAGTGAAACAATTTGAGCATCATGGGTCTGCTGAAGAGTGGATCCAGTGGAGGATTGAGTTTGCTGAGGTTGAGTGGGATTATCCCCTCACCAAAGCCTCATCCCAAACATCCATGGCGTTGACCCTTTTGAATGGCAGAGCAAGGCAGCTGTTCCAAGCAGCCAATGCCAATTGTTAGAGCAAAAATGCAACCCTCAAGAAACCAGCTCAGAAAGATCCTGAAGATCTCTTTTAACTGGTACTCAACAACGAAGGTGAGCATTTTTTCTTGTCTAGGCACGCAATGAAGCCCAAGGAAAACTGCAAGCATACACAACCGGAAAAAAATTCTGATCGCAATAACAACAGGAATGATCAAAAGCGCCAGTGCACCTGTAAGTGGTGTAGCAATTGTTGTACGAACAGCCATAACACCTAGGAGTGTACTGCAGACAAGTGGAAAGAGAAGGATTCCAACAAATCCAAGATGTACATGCAGGAACAGGTAAAAGTGATGAATAGCTTGCTCAAACTATCAAAAGAAACCAAGAAAAAGAAACATTGTAAAGTGCAGTACGAATTGGATTTGTCATCTGATAACAAACCAAGCTTGTACTTTACTCAACATAGTAAACCTAAATGTAAAAATGGTAGTGAAAACATTAGAAATTAATTTATCGCCTACTTTCTACACTGACTCAAACCCTTTCCCAAACATAGAACAATTGTACAATATGCTGCGTAGTCAGCGTAAGGCAAAAAAGCAAAAGTCTACGTATTGCACTACTGAAGTAGTAGGCAAGATAATAAACCAGGATAGCAAGCTAGTTTCTATACGGATCCTACTCGACACTGGTAATACAGTGACAATCATTCTAAAGAATTTTGTCAAACAGGAAAAGGCCAGTACTCACAAAAACCCAAAGCCTACGCAGTGGTTCACCATGAGTGGTAACTTTATCACTAAGCATCAAGCACAAATAAAATTCACACTCCCAGAGTTCACATACAAGAAGACCATAATCTGTTCTTGCAAGGTAGATGAAAGAACAAAACAAGAGAACATACAATATGACATGATCATTGGAACCAACCTCATGCAGGCAATGGGCCTGGATATTCATTTTAGCATGCAAAGTATCTCATGGGAAGGGAACGAACTACCAATGAAGCACCGCAGCAAGGTTTCAAACCCTGAACGTGTGGAAGTGATATACCACATGGCCATCCAGCCATCTGTTCTCAAGGAAGCAGAATTACACCAATCATCTATATTAGATGCTAATTATGAAAAAGTTGATTTAGGCAAGGCTGCCAAATATTGGACACATTTACCATATAACAAACAAAAAACATTGCTTAAGTGCCTACAAAAATATCCAGATGCCTTTAGAGGCAGGCTCGGCACACTTAAGATCACACCAGTTAGGTTGGAAATAGAACCTGATGCAGAACCATATCACGCCAGGCCATTCCTGGTACCTTGTTCCTTAAAAGGTACTACTAAACGGAAAATCAATAGGCTAGAATCCATAGGCATTTTAAAAACGAACCATAACAGTGAATGGGCAGCTCCCACATTTGTCATAACCAACTTTTGTAAACTCAACAAGGTAATTAAGAGGAAACCATTCCCATCACCAAAAATAGCTGACCTACTACAAAAACTAGATGGATTTCAATACGCAACCGCAATTGATCTAAGTATGAGTTACTATCACGTTCCATTAGATGAGAAATCAGGAACTGTGCACTACAATTCTACCATGGGGTAAATACATGTATAAACACCTACCTATGGGTATAACCAACAGCCCTGATATCTTTCAGAAAATCATGAATGATGTACTAGGCAATTTAGAATTTGCACAGGCATATATTGATGATATTTTAATCACATCAAGTGCCACATACGAAGACCAGGTAAGCAAGGTTGATGCAGTACTTGTCCGCCTAATTGCAGCTGGTTTCATAGTTAATGTTAACAAATCACATTTTGCCATGTCCCAGATAGAATATCTAGGCTATTGGTTAACTTGGGATGGTATCCAACCACAGTCTAAGAAAGTGGAAGCAATACAATGTTTAGAGCCTCCTAAGACTAAATGCCAATTAAGGAAATTCTCAGGCATGGTTAACTACTATTGCAATATGTGGCAAACATGAAGTCACATCCTAGCCCCAATGACAACTATGGTATCAAACAAGGCCAAGTTTGTATGGGATAGTTCCTGTCAAAAAGCCTTTGAAAAGATAAAAGAAGTCATAAGAAGTAGAGAAATGTTATTAGCATTCCCTGACTTTGAGAAAGAATTCCATATATATACTGATGCAAGCAACTATCAATTAGATGTGGTTATCATGCAAGATGATAAGCCCCTTGTGTTCTACAGTAGATAACTTAAAGATGTCCAGAAGAAATATACTACTGGCAAACAAGAACTACTATCTATAGTAGAGATACTTAAGGAATTCAAAAACATACTATGGGGTCAAAAGTTAATAGTACACATGGACCATAAGAACATATTGTATGATAAACTTGCTAGCAAACAGGTATGCAGATGGCGTACGATGCTAGAAGAATACGGTGCAAAATTTGTCCATATTGCTGGTGAACAAAACATCATTGCTGACACACTTTCACAATTAGATGCAAGATGGGCAGATCATGATGATGATGACAATGATGACTCAGTACCAGAGCTCATCAACATCACGGAAGCTTATCCAATTACCCAACATGAAATCGAAGAAACAGTGTTTCTGATATTCCCTCCTTTATTTAAATTGCACCAACAAAAAGATAGAATGCTTAGGAAACTAATGTGCAATGCCAAACCTGGTATGTTTATGACTAGAGAAGTTGAAGGCAAACCTCTCGTACACTTCGAAGGTAAAGTATATATATGTAAATGTATAGGCCATTTGATGTAAATTGATAACTATAAAAACAATTACCTTCAATCATTTGAGAAAATAGAATTGAACACTATTTCATTGTATATGTATGTATAGATGCCCTCCTCCCACCAGGGTTACAAAGCTCATAGTGAATCAATGGAACAGTACAGAGAGGCTAGGACACGCAGTCAATCTATTATCATGCCACCCAGTAGGAGACCCTCCCCAGCATGTGCAACCTGACATAAAAAGTGAGGTTTGATGCAACAAAGAAAAATGAGGAAAACAAAGAAGTGTTACTTGTTATTTAAATCACTGTCATTAAATATTCACATCAATCTCTTGTTCAATATTTTGGCCTGCACCATAATTTTGAAGAAAACCCTTGTCTGTCTGTTGTCCAAAAAACAAGAAAGGTTCTAACTCCACCCTTAGTCTAAACCAGGAAATTTGGAACAGATTTTGATGACGTTGTAGGCTTTTGGCAATGAGACGGTATTTTGTGAACAAAATTGGGGGGTGTCGAGTAAAGTGTTTGTGTCACATCTGGCATATGCCAGTAGGCCGTTTAGATTGGCATTTGTATCAGAAGAGAGATAGAGGGTGGTCAACGGGGTCCGTCAAAATGTATTTGTGTACCAATAGAAGGCCTGGTTTAGGCTATTTCCAGGCTATAAAAAGGCTCGTTTTCCGTGACCATCTATCATGGTTTTTTTTCATTGTACAAGCTCCGGCTAGCGCAGACTCTGACACCCCCCCCTCTTAGCTCTTGACAGGTCTTGGCTGGATCACGCGCACATTTTTG
>WKLE02004176.1:0-28000 GCA_014885115.2 Asterionellopsis glacialis
ATTTTTCGGTGAATACACATCCATGGAGAATTGCCAGATTCTTGCGCTTGAGACCCGAACGTCGATGCAAGCCATCTACATTCTGAGTTATGCAAAACTGGACAATTCCATCATTTATTAGCCGTGTAATTGCTCTATGAGTCAATGTTGGTCTAGCCGATGCAAAATCATTTTCGTGACTGTGGAAGGACTCCATTTCAGAACGTGATCTTTTCTTTAGAGATAATAGTGAATTTGATGTTTCCTTTTCATTATCGCTATTGCAAACGCTACTCTGTTTGCTCTTCTGGTTATCGTTCGCATTTTTTTTCAACTTTTTCTCTCGTTCCCTTTCCAATGTCCAAACTCCCTTTGGACCGCGAAAATCGGAAATACCAGCACCTGTGGAAATGCCAGCCCCTGTCAAAATTACCACATGTTTGGCTTCTTCAATAAGTTTAGCTAACTTCTTTAATTTCAATTCAAGAGCCCTCTTTGAATCACAATACTCAGGTAGACCACAGACCCCCTTTGAATGGTAATGGTAAATATTTTTAAAAAAGTACGTGCTAAGCTTCAATGATTCATCTGGAGAGGGGAAACACACACGAGGTACCCTATAAGCACTAGAGACATATTGCAGTCACTATACTAAGAGTTTTGCAAGCATTATTAAGATCTGTACTTACTTTGTTGCTATAAGCCGAAAGACGGGAAGCGTATCCTGTCGACATCGAAGACCTTGGTTGATGGATTAGACTATGAAGAGGATTCTGTCTTGGGTTTGCGCTTTTGGCGCTGTTTTTCAATCTTGCTCCGTGTGAAAACCCCTAACAAAAACTGGGGTGAGGAGTGAGGAGTGTTTTTCAATGTTGGCCTCTCGAGCCGATTCAAGCTCGAAGATTCTGAGCGACTGACAGGCGTTAACGTGTAGGAGTCGAAGATGGGAGTGAGGAGCCACATGATTCAAAAAAAAATGATTGATTTTTCTGAATGTTTGATGTTTTTGAGTTGAAGTTGGATGGCAAGACGGAAGGTACCGTACGTATGTATGTACGTCCTACTCTGCAAGCACCTCTACCGGAAATCTCGGTCTAGAGAGGATGACGCAAAACCACCTCGGAGGGAGTCTGCATCGTCGGCACATCATCTCATCCATCAAGAACAAGCAGCTTTTGAAAAAGAATCGCATGGACAGTCATTCATAAATAGCAAGCCTATAACTTTAGAGTCTAATTGGATTGTGCCGGTGCAGTGTAAAAAATCAAAGTTTTTAGTAGTTGAAGGCACAAAATAGTTAAGAAAGTTAGCGTCTTTGTAACTATGGGTCTTTCCAACTTTGGTAGGCTGCAAGTGTGGTGCTTCTGCATCCTATCGTTCGTATTCGAATTCCAAGAGACTGGCGCCTTGGTATCACCCCAATCTTCAGCTTCAGATCAGAATTTAGTCGAACAACAGCTTGGGTATTTACCGCCCAATTTCTTGCGCGTGTCAGCTTGGACAAGTGATAATTCACCTATTGCCATTCAGACATACCCTTTACATGGTGGTGCTCCAAGGAGACAAGCCAAGGCAACTGCAACTCCTACACCTGCACTACTTGGAGCTCCCTTACCTACTCTTTACTGGCTAACTGGTCCTGCAATTTCCCGTGCTATTGCAGAACTTGAGAGGAAAGGCTGTATCGTTGAATTTGAGAAAAGACTAAACAATGAACCATTGGAAGCTGAAAGGTTTATTTCTTGTCACAAGCAGTACGCAAAGGCGCGATGGAATTCCTTGAAGGAGGAAGATCGTTCTTTACTTACAATGGATAATTCTTCTATAAAACGAATGCGCAATATGCTAGAATTCTCTGGTGTGGCAGGGACTGATTTTTTATCTCAGCAGTTGGAGGATGGGTCTTTTGTTGCCTCAGTCAAATGTTTACATGCTCACTACGCACATTATCGAAGCACTTCACCAAATGAGGAAGTACACAATCCAGTTGGATTTTGGATCCACGAAATATTGCAGGAAAATTTTCCTGATGTGGTTCTATAGAAATATCCTGATGCGGATACATTTTGGTTGCATTTGAACGGAATTCAAAGGAATTGCGCTTGTTTATCTTTTAAGTGAAGGAGTCATGGAAATAGAGTTACTATGCATAGCTGTAACACACCACGTGTTTGATATATGAAACAAATCAGGTAGTCCGGTATTGTCATATCAAATTTCAACGTTATTTTTTATGATTTCTAGATAGAACTACTTTCTAGATAGAACTACTTTTTAAAGCATTTTAAGCAAATATAGACGAGACATGCAAATAGTGATTGCAAGTGTGTAGATGCTGAAAATTTCCATTGGTAGCATTGCGCATGAGCTAAAAATATAAAGACTTCTCCGCAGGATTTCCCTGGTGCAAAATCACGAATGAAAAATTAAAATAAACTGGAACAAATAAATCTCACATGACACGTACCCCTTACTTTTGGGCCCTGTCACTGCTGAGCAGGAAGTGCCCTGCCGCTAGTAGACACGGAACGATTCCAAGGCCATGCCTTGCTGTCTAGCGAAAGTTCTTTGGCAATGTCAAGCGCGCTGATGATTCCAGCGAACTTTCCATCATCTTTCACAACGACAACGTGGTGAATCATATTCTTCTCAAACATGCCCGCGGCAATGTCCCGTGAAGCCCTATCACTCACCGTCTTGAGTTGCTTGGACATGATAGAATCAACTTTTGTATCGATTGGAAGACTTTCCTGATAAGCCTTGAGGAGATCAGTCTTGGTAACTAATCCCACTGCATTATCAGTGTCGCCCATGACAACCACAGAACCGACGTGCATTTCTAAAATTTTGTTCAACACCATGCTGATGTTATCTGTCACCACACACGTGACGACCTTGTCGCGAGGAGTCATAAATGCAGAAACAATCATTGCAAGTTGTGGTGATGCAAGTTGTAGTGATGCGGGAGGAGCAGAACGAAGAAACTTTTTAATGAATCTTTACCCGCTGGGAGTAATGGTATCTACTGCTTGTACGTGCCCTAACTTGCATCTTGTTTCCTTGCATTGTATTTCTCTAGTGGGAATGCGAAGGGTTCGCATTTTTAGGCGATCTTGACAAGATCTTGATGTCAAATGCTGACACTTCCATCAACCAGGGATTCAAAAAACATCGACGTGGCTGCCCTCCGGTAAGCTGAGCCGCTTTGCGTGATCATGCGCGACATAAAAACAATATCATTACAATACAGGTAGAAATGACAAATGTTTATGAATCGACGTCATCCTATAATTGATGTGATTCCCCATGACGTTTGATAGATAATAAAACTGGTTGAAGATCCAGAATTCGGGGAGTTCTCCTCTCTTACATCTACTGGGGGTGCAATCTTGAAATCTGAAATCTGAATCTTTCGACCTCCACCAAAGCTAAAAGGGGTGTCAAGGGTCAAGAGGGTCCCAGTCAACGCCTAAAAGCTGTGTTCTTTGGCAGGACAAAAGCTAAGATGTTGTTGCTGCGAAATCAAGCTCTCGCCTTGGCGGCTTTTGTCGCCTTCTTGTGTACTTCCGTATCCGCATTCTCGACTCCAGCAAGTTCTCTGTCACGTTCTATCACTGCGAACAATGTTGCGTTCGCACCCTCATTCAATTCCAAAAGTCGGTCCACCTCTGTGTCGATGAGTGAGGCTGCTACAGCTGCCGGTGACGAAAAATTGTTCGAGTCATTTGGAAAGGGTATTAAAAGGGACTACAAAGCACGTCTTCCTCTTTATAAGTCTGACATTAAGGATGGGTTGAACAATCAGGTACGGTAAATTTATGTAATCGCTGGAACAAATACAACAAATCTGATGCATAATTGCTCACTAACTCTTTTTGCATAATCATGGGCATATAGTGCCTAGCTGCGATTCTTTTCTTGTTCTTTGCTTGTCTTGCACCAGCAGTAGGCTTTGGAGGCTTGTTTGGTGCAGCTACCGATGGAGGTAAGTTTTGGGGCAATTTCATACACAAACTCTTCTATCCAGAATTAAACAACATGTCATTCACAAGAATCTTTTTGCATTTCATTTCTTCAAAGCAATTGGAACGATGGAGATGGTTAGGTAAGTGGTTGATGCCGCTACTATTAATTTTTAATGTTTTGATGGATCGAAAAAATGTATTAATATAATTTTTGTTTGTTTGTTTGGCAGTTCCACCGCACTTTGCGGCTTCATCTATTCTATCTTTTCTGCTCAGCCACTCACCATTATTGGTTCCACTGGTCCAGTGTTGGCATTTGTTGCAGTTTTGGCTCAATTTGCAAAGAAGCTGTCACTCCCATTTCTCCCTCTTTATGCATGGACTGGCCTGTGGACGTCGGGAATTCTACTGTTGTCATCTGTTACGTCTGCATCCAACCTTGTCAAATATTTGACTCGCTTCACTGATGAAATTTTTTCTGTGCTCATCAGTTCAATCTTTGTCATTGAAGCGGTGTCCGATATTGGAAGGACTTTTGCTTCGCCTGCATCAACTTTCACGAAAGCTCTTTTGACCATGACACTAGCACTTGTCACCTTCTCCGTGGCAACAACCCTCAAGGGACTTCGAAAAACTGTCTATTTTACCAAGAGAATTCGTGACAATCTCTCCAACTTTGCCCCTACAATTGGTGTGGTTACAGCCACTTTGATTGCTCGGTGGGCACGATTAACACAGGGTGTTGCCACAGCTGGTCTACCGTCTCTAAATCTCCCTCTCACCTTTGGTACTACGTCTGGAAGGCCTTGGCTTGTGCCATTGACCGATTTACCTGTTTGGGCCCGCTGGGGTGCATTTGTACCTGCTCTTATGGCGACAGTCCTCCTCTTTTTAGACCAAAACATTACTGTTCGTGTTGTCAATAACCCTAGCTATAAGATGAAGAAGGGCCGTAGAGAAGGGAGCGTCCTCGATGGTATGCATGCCGATATGCTTGTGATTGGCATTTTAACTGGTTTTACCTCTATTGTTGGTCTACCCTGGCTCGTAGCTGCAACTGTGCGAAGTATTTCTCATGTTCGTGCTTTGTCAAAATTTGATAAGGATGGAAAAATTGAAGGGACCATCGAACAGCGTGTGACTGGCATGTCTATCCACACTTTAATCGGATGTTGTGTTCTTTTCGCCAAACCTCGTAAGTTGTTGACTCAGATTCCTCTTCCTGTATTAATGGGGTTGTTTATGTACCTTGGAACATCAGCTCTTCCTGGAAATGAAATGTGGGAACGCATCTTGGGTTTTTTTAAAGACAAGTCTATTTCACCCAAACAGAGGTGGGACAAGGTACCAAACAAGACCGTGAACTTATTCACTGCAATTCAAGTTGCATGTCTCGGCGCAATGTTTTGGGTGAAAGAGAGCCCTGTTGGAGTTCTTTTCCCAATTGTGATTGCGATGCTTGCCCCTCTTCGTTTTGGATTAACGAAAATGGGCGTTATCAGCGAGGAAGATATGGAGATTCTCGATGAAGAGTGAAGAGGGTTGATTCAATTGCACGTGCAATTGATTAACTTGTGATTTCATTTTAGGGAAGCATTCTGGGGCATTCCAAACGTTACAGAGAATATCTGCCGAAGAAAATGTCAATTTATAGCGGTAAAGCACACAATGTGCCAAAAACCTATAATTTTTTGTTAAATATCTACAATTCTATTGTCATTTTTGTCAGTCATCCATTAGGAATTATTCATGATCTCATAAAGTATTCTGAGGAGCAGGAGGTAAGAAAATACCCAGGCTCTTCAGACGCTTCATAGCGTGGGCGTCTCTTTTGGTCCGTTCTTTTCGCTTTTCCCTCTTGATCCGTTTTGCCTTTCTGATGATTTTGCATCGCAATGACTCAATTGTTATTTCATCCTTTTTGGCTTCATCGACTTTAGCGAAGACGTCGCAAGGCAATAGCTTCCTCTTTTTTGTCTTCCTTGCGTCCGCAATTTGCACTTGGCATCTGACTGATGGCAGTGGTACATAGTCTAGTAAATTAATCTCTTGAGGTGGGATTTGTCTATATGGGTCGTCCTGAACCCATGCACGCAAAAGAGAATAGAAAGATGTGTCCGGTGGAAAATTATCAAAGTTTATCCTCCGATCTAGGATATGGAAAATTGCTGACGCATTTTCTGGTATCCCATTTTCGATTTCCTCTGGTGTTATTTTTGGGGCGTTTGTTTTTGCAGACTGGGTTTTATGTGAGTAGTGATGGCCCAACGGGTTGTTGCCCTTGTCTGTTTGTGAAATACTCGTTGAACGAACGGTTTTTACCGAAGCATTCATGCCAGGGGCTGTCGATTGAATTTCAGGCGCATTTGATTGAGTTGGTGTGGTGAGAATTGGAGCCCTTGTTGAACTTCCTGAAATTGTCGGTTGCGTACTAGTAGCTTGTTCTTTACTCGAGGAAAATATGTGTGAAGGGAGTTTAGACCCAGCTGTATCTGGCAATGGCGTTGCGATCGGAACGAAATTATTACTGTCGCCGTTGTTTCCTGTGTAAGAAGCAACTCCTTTTGGTTGCTCAAAAAAAAATTGCGCGCAATCAGCAGGCCTTGCTACTGTTGTGGGATGATTTGACGAGAAGGAATTGTTAATCTCGTGCGATCCTGCGTTGCCGGGTCCCATATTCTTGATACCCAATTTTTGTGCGACTTCGTCAGATACGCTTTTCTGCTTCACTAAATGAGCTTGACCAATATGGTTAATCTTATCGGTGACCGATTTTGGCTGATTTTTTCCGACGTCTGTTGAACCTTTTTTTGCTGCCGGAGCACCGGTTATGCTGTCAGAAGGTTCGGCGCTGATTTGCGACGTTGAAGCTTTAATAGATTTATATACACTCTTAAAGTATCTTGTGTTTGGTGCAGATTTGACTGTAGTCGATGTCCTCAACGATGCCGATTTCGATGTGGATGTGTCGATCACTGGTGTGGTGTTAGATTTATGCATGTCATTTTTTTCTCGTGTCATATCCACTGCATCATGAACCACGATAGATTTTCCTTGTGATGATGAAGGTCCAATTGTCATTTTTAGATTTGGGTCTTCAAACGTGCCAATGTCTTCTTTGAATCCATGATTTCTGGGTGCAACTGGAATACAATGTGAATTTTTCTGTGACTTGGAACCACCCAATGTGCCACTATTTGGCCCAGACTTCGGCTTTGAATTTGAAATAGTCTTTTTCGGTTTATTGGTAAACGCGGGGCTCTTTGTAGACTGAGCCTCGGTTGGTGTTTTTGATACGGGCCAAGTTTTAGCCCTACTTGTCTTCACCTCCTGCGCACTTCCCACAGAAGATGATCTAGATGCAATATTTCCGGACAAGAATTGCGTGGTTGGAGCTGAATATCTTGACGTAACAAGATTAGTTGAAGTTATCATGTTTCTGTTTTGTAATGTAGCACCATCGGCCGATTTCACACCTTGGAGAACTGCTGCCATGTTCACTTTTAAAGGAATTGATGTGCCCGATCCCGTGATACTTGGTCCTGGAAACTGCGCCACTGAAGGAGCGAATCCTTTGGCATTTCTATCTGCAACAACTCGTTTTGAAACTCTGGGTGACTTGGATAAATCAATGGATTTAACATCTCTTTGTGTCATCGGGATATTTTGCAAACTGCTGGGAGGCTGGGAGTTCGACGTCGGGCTTTGTCGGGGAGATGGTACAGAAATGGCCGCTGGTGTCAGTGATGATATTTGTAGGTTTGGATCTACATTCAATGCTGCAGTCAACGAAACTCCTGGAAAAGTTGGATTGGCATATACAGCATGCGATATTGGGAGTGCATATGTGTTGCCTCTCGCGTCGCTAATGTTGTGTATGTGGACTGGTGCGGACGGGAAAATTGTAGGTGCAAAAGTGCTGCCTGCAATACCTTTTTTTTGTTCACTTTGAACAAAGTTGTTTGCAATTGCTACTGCTGGTCGGGCCTGCTCTGTCGGGTTTGAGAGCAATGTTCTATCAGAGTTTTGATGATGAGTTGTCTGTTGTGGTGAACTTAAAGGATTCGAAACCCCGATAATAGCAAAAGAAGGTTGAGGCAGCACTGCTATAGACAATGCCGCAGGCCAGTTTGTTATTTCCGGTTTCATCCCTCCTTGTCCTGTAGGAGGCACGAGACCGCCGTTCATAGCCGATCTCTGCTCTCCAGGTTGATTTAAAGACGAGGCTTCAAAGGCTGACATCTCTTCGCGATTTTTCTCGTCAATGTCCGACTCGTCAACTAATTTGCTTTGACCGAATGGCATGATTCGACAATGTCTCTCTCCATTTCTAGATGGGTTTTGGGACCCAAACTACTATTCACTGAAGAATGCGGTCGTGCTTTGGCTTGGAACCTCTTCCTTACGGATATGTTCAGATTTCTCAAATCACTACAAAAGCCTTCTCGCAACAGCTTCTGTATGCGTTTCGTGCGGACTAGTCTACTAACTAGTCCGAACTATCCTAGGACTAGGAACTAGTTGTAGAAGGATCCTCCCTAGAGAGAGCTACTTTTTAGGACTAGACGAGCTCTGCTGGAGCACTGGTTCTTAGGGCCTCTTCGGAGTCCTCCAGAGACCAGAGAGTGATTCGTTCATGCTGTAGCAGAGCCAGGACGGATGCTTTCAGGCGCCAAAGCAGATGGCAAAAATTTTTTTACTACAACCCAGTTGAAGCATAAAAATAATATAGGTAGTGGAAATCGACGTACAAGATGTACAGTCGTGAAGGACTGAGGAAAAAACCATTGCCTGGGGCAGTAGTGCATGAGTCACACACGTTTCGGGATACGAAAGTTTGTTCAGGGACAAAATCTATCAAAGAAATATCTTAAGGAAAGATAAGTACATCAATATCTATACTGATTAAATCGTCTCGATAAGAGTAAGACTAGATACATATTTTTTGTTTAGCTCATCTCGGTGAGGGGGGTTATGGTACTTGACATATTTAGCAAATTGATACACATCATATTTAATGATTCTTTTGTATTACTGGAGTATATTTTTAAAAACATGTCGTAAACTATTCAAAAAGCCTCTTATTTCGTCGATCTCCCTAAGTACTAAATGGGAATACCATGTGTATTGTATGTACTGCCCGTATGTTGATCAGTACAGTTTTCTTTCTACAGCTCATAATCCAGAGAAGCAACTATAAGATGTATAATACGAGTTGTTGTTGTTGTTAACTCGGTCTCCAGTTGTTGTTGTTGTTGTTGTACAGTACGTAGTATCAATGAATCTGATCATATTAAGGCAGGGTCTTTCAAGTTATGGGATTAGTCACAAACTGCTCGTTTATAATTTTTAGCTACAGTGCGTACGAACATGCTCTATTTTTCTTGGACGGCTGTGAATTCCAACAAACATTTACTCTTTTAATTTTTTCTTTATCACTCAGTCTCAGAGTAATATTTCTAATGCGTTTGTGAATAGCTTTCCTCGGACCGCTGATAGAAAACAGGTCAAATCAGCGTTGAGAATTTGTTGGCTGCAGAATTGTATTGTTCACCTTGAAACTCGTGTTGATAGAGCATACATATTTCAAAAAACTTTTAGATACTTTATAGAAGCATCCAACTATAATTTGAAACGTAGCACCAAAGGAAACAAAGGAAAAGTCATATTCAATAGATTTTTGGTGCTTGTCCTGGCATTCTCACTTGAACCCAAAGACCAAATAAGAGCAACCATCATCGTCATTATCAATGCTAAACCAAATCTTTATCAATTGTCAGAAAAATTTGCTTTTAGCATGTCATTCAACGTGATCTTTTGTAAAAAAATATTGCCCTGCTCACAGAAGCAATGGTTAGGATTCCCTTCCTCGACCATTCAATGGGTCGTAGTTCATCTTGCACAATCACATAAGCATCTGGATTTAATTACTTTTTCCACTCCTTTCATTCGTGCCCAATCCCTGGTCTTTTCTTTGCTTTTTGAGAAAAAATACATCAAGATTCACTTCTCCGTCACGATACTCCCATTTTTCCCGCTTCAGACGGGTAATGCGATCCTTATTATGAAGTGGACAAGCATACATCTTTTTTCCGTCTACAAAGGGAATGTAACCTTTTTTGCAGGGTGTAAATGGGAGTGTTAGTCCGTCTCCAAATTTAATTGCTGCCACCTTCATCGCCTTTCCCTGTGGTGTCATCGAACCTGATGCTAATTCCAAATAATGACTTCCTCCGTACAAGTCACCATTCGAAGTTGGATAACCACAAACGAAGCCCCATGGAACATCCTTTAACACACTGTTTGCAATCAGATATCATTCGCTAGGCAGAATCCCGCAATCATTTTTGAAATTCGTTGCACCAGCATGCGGTCTATGACTTGATCTGGGGCATAGAGCTTCATCCCTTTCGGCACGACTCCGCTTTGTTGCTAAACGAGACGATGATCGAACTGCCCTCGATGACTGTTCCTGGGGGTCTGAGATAGTCTCTTTCTTATGACCTGCATTCGCGGTTGAGGCATGCTGGCCGACAGCTGCCATTGCCTAGTCACTGGTGTCGGTGCTTTTCGCTTCGTTTTTGGAGAATACTTCTTGTGGGTTGGGGTCGTCCTCTACCGGTAGCCGAGTACTACTAGTACCGGTAGGACAAGAATGTTCAGGACCGGGGTATTTCCCATTGTTTCTGTACAGTACCTGATATACGGTACCTGGGAAGACCTACGAGTACCAGGTACTCGTACTTGGTACCAGGGGTACCGTAGGACTAGGGACCTATGATTCAAATCCCACAGATCTGTCACTTGCTAGACTTAGGGACTACAAGGAATATTTTATGGTACATCTCATACAAGGTTCTTAGTGGATAGGACACTTAGGTCCTAATCAACTACTCTATAAAATATGATTTCAGCTTGACCAAACGTGAAAAAAATTTGGAGCATCGAAGATCAAAAACTAATTAATAACTGGGTATGGTACTCTGAAATAACATCAAGATGATTTATATCAAGGAGTATTGGGCTTCATTCCTGTCAGAAAGTTTCAAACTATGGCTTTCATGCCCCATTGAGTTTACCAAGATCTTCGACAGAGTCAAAATTTCCTCTTGCAAAAATGACTTCAATGCGGTTGTATTTTCAATGGCATGGAATGTATTAGGTGTAGTTTTAGAAACAACCCTAGTGAACAGAACGGAACGATCATTGAGAAAAGTTGATATTAAGTTTATGTTTGTTCTGTACATCACAACCTAAAAAGCCGGGGGGGGTGGGGGGGGTGCAGCGGGAGCTTCGCCCATGGGTACTAGCCCAGAGCCTGCGGTACCTCCCATGACAAACCCTGAGTCTGAATCATCATCATCGCCGTAGTTATGATTTTGCATGCTAGCATCCATAGCACCAAATGTCTTTCCCATTCGCAAAGAGCTGTCCGTTGGAATGACGGGGGCTTCCATCATGGGTTGCACCGCTAACCCTGATAATCCATTTAATTCGTCGACACCATTTTGCATTTGTAGCGTATGTGGTGGGAGTTCAGGTGGGGGCATAGGTGGGGGCATAGAAGGAGGCATAGGGGTTGGCTGTGAGCGTTGATGCACGGCTTCGTCAATTTTCTTTTTCATGGCTTCGTCTTCGGCCGTTGGCGTAGCAACAGTCACAACAGACGGGTTTGATGGGGCAGATTTCCCTTCTAAAATGCGTTTCATAGCATCATCCGCTGATGACACCAAATTCGCCATACCAAAAGACGCATTCTCTGCAGGTCCTAGTTCGTCCAAAGCTGAAAACCTATCCAAAGTTGAGCTCATGACAGGTTTCTTTTTCATTACTGGTGCCAGAACACTTTCGGTCGGATGAAAAACTGGTTCGTATTCGTTCTTTGGTGTGGGTACTTCCTCATCAGCCTTCACAGAAGAAGACGGGGCAACAGTCATCAGACTTAGCAAATCTGTGGCTCCTTCAACTATGTCCTTGGTTGACACGGATGTTGAATTTCCAAGCAAGTCGGTAGTAGGATTGGTAGAAAAGGGGTCAGTTTGGGTGCTACTGCTGCTAAACGGGTCGTGATGTGTAGGTTGGCTCCCTGTACCAAGCAAATCCGTAGCCGCTTGGCTGTTACCGAAAGGATCATGTTGAGCAGGCTGGCTAACGATTCCAGTACTGATCAATTCAGATGAAACTGTAACGCTTGCAGTTTCTGCGCCTCCAGAAAAATCCAAGAGATCAACTTCAGCGGCAGGCTGTGCAGGTTCGCTGAAGTCGAGCAAATCCACCGCTGGAGCAGGGGTTGGAGCCGGAGCCGGAGCCGGAGAAGAAATTGCTTCTGATGTAAAATCAAATTCGTCGGGTTCACGTTTATGTATCGGTCCATCGTCCGTGTATCGTTTCTTTTCGCGTTTGGAAGCTGCCATCATTTCGTCGATTCCGTGAGCTGCTCCGACTACCTTTTTCCCGTCTTTGGTCGAACACCCACCACCAAATCCACCATCTGCTTTTGCGAGGTTACTCTTTGTCCGGATTCCCAACTGAGTTTCCATGCGTTTTTGCAATAAGTAATGCCGCACTTCATCGCTCACAAATGCCACCTTTTTCTGATCTCCAACGGGCACTAAGGAATCTGGATCGGCTTTTGCGTTTCGTACTACTCGAATTTGATCCCTGCTTTGGAGCAACTCTTGTAAATCTTCGGCTGCCTGTCGCACTGGCATTCCCTTGTCGACACCGCCACCTTTGACACGCTGCCACCAACCTTCCGGATTTCCGGCTTGTTGCGCCAAAAAGACTGTGTTGAAGTCACGGAGTTCATTCACATATCGACCCAACCCCCACGCGCTATTAACGGATTTTTCTGAGCCGTAAATTAAAATATGTTTGGTAATCACCAGGGCCTTTTGAATCGTTAATGGAGTGTACTTAAGTTTATTGGCCATAACCTCTTCCAACATCTCGAAGATTTCATCGCAAACCTCGTCGCCGTACGACAACGACGCCATCTGGTTAAGTTCGAAGCTGCTCAATACTTGGACGTCATCGTTCAGGAGAAACTCTGCAAGCTTTCTTTCTGTATCACTACCTTCAAGATGAGCTTTGCCCCTTACCAACCAACCCGCCGGCTTCATGTTGGAACAGCAGTTGGAACCGTCGCTATTCTAATGCACCGCAGGAGCAACGTCGGTGATCAATACACAAGGCTGAGTTTGCCTCTGTCGACAACTCCCAGAAATCTTACGACTTCTGGAAATCAGGGCATTTTCCTTTTGGACATAATATTATTCTGGTCCAGTATATATTTCACGTACGTAGGACAAGATGACTGGGGACCCGTAGACCTAAAAAACTACGGAACTAAGAGACACTGACAAGAAAATTCAAAGAACACAGACTCACAGACAACTTTGTCTATTGGGATGACTGATGATGACAAAAGAATTTTTTGGATTATATTTGTTAGAGCTAAAGTTAATTTTACTTGCCTGCCTGTTCGGCGTACGTATTACACTCCCTAGCAATCAAAAAATAATACATTGGACAAGAGAAAGCTGTCTGATGGTCTACAGTCCAGATGCTAGAAAATGTGGGTCTCCCAGATCTATCTTCGAAACTGAGTTCAGATTGAGGAGTGTTTCCACAATGTTATTGAATCCATCGCGATGATTGTTGGCCGAGATTGACCACGGACCGGCAGAAAAGGTGTTTATTCCCATGGCTCGAAGACCCAGGCTCTTTTGATACTTCACCGAATATTTTTGATTTGGAAGACGTTGTTGTTTAAATTGAAAAGAGTTTCTCACATCATTTATACCGTGGTCCATTCTTCGCGAAAATTACAACCCAGAGACCATGGAACTCTCAGAGACAGCCGAGCAAAATGACATTTTTTCGTGGAACTGGAGGACACGTGATTCTGTTCAGGAGTTATTTGCTCAACGAGACATTCCAATCGCGAGCGTGGATACAGCTAAATCGACTATTGCAGCTTCGCTATCTTCTCAATTTGATGTAGACACTTCTTTTGCACGGATTCGACGAGATAAGGCAATTGTGGTCCGTACCACGTTTGGTGCAGCCGCCACTGCCGTCGTTCATGCGCTAGCAAAAGCCGAGGATGATCATGGGGACGATGCGGATGGAGATTCACCAGTTTCTCAGGATGAACTACCTCCTTTGTCTTCGCGATGGAAGGAACTAGAAGAAATGCGATCGACTAGTTTAAAACGAGCTCATGAAAACAAAGAAGTGAAAAAGAATAAGGTTGCTGTAGGAGGTGCAACTAGTACTGACGGTGCCTCCACCTATGTGGCGATCAAAAGTAAAACAAAAATTACGATCAGAACAGCGGATTCTGCCACCAAAACTAAAAAGGCAGCTGACAATAAGGCTACCCCCGATAAAAGCACAAAATTTTCTGGAGGGATAACAACTGCCACATCAGGACCATCCGCAGCCGTAGATTCAAGATCTGTCGCCTCGAGGGCGGTACTGTGCACCGCCGCATCTATTGCATTCGATAGGCTAACGCCTATATTGGATGATAGAGAAATCGATGTATTGGATGTGCCTCAAAATACTGCTCGGAGCGAGGGCGGTGCGGACAATTCAATCCCCGAGAATACGCCAACTTCCTCGGGTTCATCTCAAAACACGTCTACTCCTGTGGTCAACATGGGAGCAGTTTCATTGCAGGCGAAAACAATTGGCGAAAGAGCGTCCTACCTCGCCAAGAACGCTGCTCGGAGGTCTCGACAACGTTACGATTATCGGCGCGACAACGCTCAGTATGAAAAGGAAAAGAATGCATTTAACTTTTGTTTATCAAATCCATTTGCCTGGAAACCAGAGAATTGCACAAACGATAGCGATGATGAAGAAGGCGAATTAATAGCGGAGCCCGTCATACCTACAAACAAACCTTGTGACCCTGTCAAAAGATTGACGACTGTGTGGAAGGAAAAATGTTTGCCACGACTTTCGTCCATTTTGGGAGAAGGGTCTGGAAACGCAGTTTACTGCGATATGGACTGGTCCACTCGTCATGGGCGTGTAGCCAATCTTTTGCAACAGCTTGCAGATGAAGACGATAATTACGGATTGCATCTAATTGTAACTACACACCCCCAGGTCGAGTGCTTTGCACAAGAATTTGATGCCTCTGATCCCCATATGAATTATGCCTCCTCGTCTTCGAAATCGCAGCGACTGCGAATCTTGACATATGCCGGTACGACATCTGAGCGTCGCAAACTTCGCGGACAATTTGAGGATGCTACAGGCTTAGCAGATGCAAGCTTTCATGTTCTGGTTATGTCCTATTCATCCTTTTTGAAGGATTATCTTCATATATGCCAGGTTCCCTTTCAAGCTGTCATACTCGATGAGGGATTGTCTTGGATGGGTGTTGCGAGTGCTGATCCCAATGGTTCAATAGGTAATATGTGGGATAATGGTGTTTGGAGTTCAAGCGACCAGAACATTGGTCTTGCAGGAACTTCACACCACCAGGAGTGGGATTTTTCGTGGAAGAAAATACCAGAAGAGCACTTAAAGAGTGCATGCATTGGTTTAACTGCTCGGCATCGGATCGTCACAGCATCTTCAATGTCGGTTCGTCTTCGTGACACGCTACATGCAGCACCTGCTGCGAGTCTCGTAAGTTTCTTTCTTCCTCAATTTACTGATGTCGTAAGAGAGGAATGGGACCGAAGCCGTATCGCAAGTGATCCTGCAAGCATGGATCACATGCGTAAACTTTTGACAAGATCTGTTGTAGTACATGACCCGTCAAGCAACGAAAGTTTGTACGAACTTGCAATTAGTGCAATGACTGGCAAGTTGTCAACATCAATACAAACTGCAACTGCTCCCCATGTTCCCGATGAAATCGCAGACGAAACCTTTGTGATGGATGGCAAGATTTCGCAATCTCGTCGTTTCTCCCTTGCTTGGCTTGGTAAGGCTTCACACTCCTGGCTCCGTTACGAATTAGGTAGCGCATCATTACTACCATTATTACATGCTATGAAACAATCTGCTACTCACGGGCACGTGTGTGAGGAAGTGGTCACAGCGTCTTCCACCACTTCGTCTGGTGCAGGCGGTACCGTGAGTGGAACCCAAGCTTACCGACTGGCCTTGAGATGTGGTCGAAACTTTGGTTCTGAACAGGGATTGAGGCAGCACATGGCGGCTCTCCATGCTCCTCCAGGCACATGGCTTTGTCGAACCTGTGGTGGAGACTGCGGTACGTCTCAAGCAAGAACGCATCATGAAAGGTCTTGCGGTCAACCAGCAGCAGGTGCTCCTGTAAGTGGTGCTGCTCCGGGGGCGACTGCGAGTGGTGGCGCTTCTACAGTTGGACAAGGAGTCGGGGCAGGTGGAAAGTCAGTTGGCCCAACAGGCACAGTCGGCAAGAAGGGTAAAACAGCTGGAAAGACGTCTGCAGCTGGTGCTGTTGGGCCTAAAGATAAAGATAAGGACGGATCTTTTCGTGTTCCTGGATATCGAGGTGTATGGTTGAATACAGCAGGTAAACATTTTGTCAAGATCAATGGAGTGCGTCTTACCAGTAAAGGAATTGTAGCAGACGAAAAGGGTGACGATGTCTTGTTATTTGATGCAGTTGATGACGCTGCGCGAAAGCACGATGAATTCGTTTCGAAGTCAAGCGACGCGAAAGGAGGTGAGCTGAACTTTCGTCCAGATGGTAGTCGTATTGTATACGAAGATAGCACAGCGGCGGCAGCAGCAGGGAGGGGACTCGAGATGCTTGGTGGCGGTGCTAGTAGTGTTGTTCCTGCGCTGTCAGTGATTAATATCAAGGATCTTCCTTCACATGTACGACCTTTACTTCGAGATCCAAGGCAAACCAGTAGAACTGGAGGTAACTCAAAACGGCATGTATATGCCTACCGCGGGGTTTGCAGGCAAGCTCGTAAAGGTCATGATCGATGGCAAAGTCAGATATCATTTGGAGGGACTAATCATTACCTCGGCACGTTTGATTCTGAGTGGGATGCTGCTGCAATTTACGCTTGGGCACATCTCATTCTCTACGGTGAAGAAGCTACCAAAAAAGCTCAAAAAGAAGGAGAAGAAGCTGCTGAAGCTTATGAGCAAGAAAAAAGAGATATTGCTGCTGGGAAAATTATAGTTCCTCCACCTAAAGCACCAAAAAAAAAGAAAGAAAAAAAAGCAAAGGAGCCAAAAAAAGATGAAAAAGGATCTGCAGCCAAATCGAAATCTACAAAAAAGGAAGGTGACGATAACAAAACCCCAAAGAAACGTGCAAGTAAGGACCTTCCTTCTGCAGCAAAGAAGGCCAAGGTCGTTTCGTCTGCTAAGAATGATAATGCAAGTTTGGCTCCATATCTTTCGCGAGGTGTTGTGGCAGCTCCCGTCCTTGCGCCTAGGAAAACTTATAAAGCCATGACTGAAGATGAACTGATAAAGTCCGTCTCTACACGCATCCATGCAATACGCGGTAATGGCTACTTGGTGTCCGATGATGTTTTGCCTCCACCTGTGGTACAGGAGTTGCGCCCTTGTGCTCCAATACCAACATCTTCAGATACGTTCCCGACGGGATGTGCGATGTTGATGGGTCTCGCTGCAGACTGGTTTGGTTGGGATGCAGAAGCTTTCATTGGATCCTGTAACTGGGATTCTATTGAAGAATCTGATTCCGCATCTGCTTTGCTCGATGAGGAATTCGGTGATGGTGGCATTAATGAAAGTTTCCGAACGATAATGCAAGGAACTATGTGTGTCATCGGAAGAGCAGGGAAAAGCTTAGAGAGAGCTGCAAATGCTCTCGGCATGGGTCCAGTGCCTCTTGGAGGAACAATTGGTGATCTAGATTGTAATATTGGAGGAACTCCTGACTCGTGCAGTGAATCTGCGGCAGTTATACAATATTCTCCAGCAGGTGGGAGTGATTTCCAGTTCTCGGCTCTATCTGGCGCTGAAGATCTTGTGACGCTGAATGGCCAGAGGATCACATCAAGTATGGGAAGCTTCCCATTGTTCAATGAAGATGTATGTTCAGTTGGAGCTCGAGTCTTCGTATTTTTGCTTCCCACAGACAATTGAGGTTCTTAGGAAAATGGTGAATGCATTGTAAATAGGCATACATTTATCTATACTGAATATTTCTATGTCTTAGTTGTCGTCATCGTCGTCTTCGCTGTCTTCATCATCTTCTAATGTCGTACTTTTGCTTCCGTATGTATTGTTCCAGTCTATATATACTTTAAGATCCGCTTGAGCTACACTGGGATTGGTCCCTCGTAAAGCTTTACGAAAGTGTTTGAATGTGATTGGTGGGACATCCTTTGGGTCAATTTCTAGAGCAAGCGATCCTAGTTGCCGGATGGGTCCCATCGCGGCATCGGTGCACAAGGAACTAAGGTCTGCACCACTAAACCCATTAGTTTTAGTCGAGATCTTATGAAAGTCCTGATCTGTCAGCGAGTGACTATTTTTTTTTACCAAAGTACGTAAAAGTATTTCGCGATCTTTTTGTTCAGGTAATGGAATGTACAAGCGTTTGACGAATCGCCTTCTGGCGGCATCGTCGAGCTCGTGCGGGCGATTAGTTGCGCCAATCACAAGGACTTGGCCTTGACCGCTTGTGCCTGTCCCGTCCAATTGCACTAGAAATTCAGTTTTAATCCTTCGACTTGCTAAAAAGATGACAAAGAGAAAAGGAGAAAACTTAGACAAGAGAAAAATTCGGAAAATTAGCCCTAATACCTTCTTCTACACGTTGGAATGACTCACCTTCATTTTCATCTGCCTTCCGTTGTGTAAGGAGAGAGTCTATTTCATCTATAAAAACTACCGATGGCTGACGGTAGGCAGCAACAGCAAATAGAGTACGAACAAGCTTTTCACCTTCACCGATCCACTTGCTTGTTAGGGAAGAACTAGATATAGAAAAGAATGTAGCACCACTTTGGTGAGCAATCGCTTTACCAATCAACGTTTTGCCCGTTCCAGGTGGACCAAAAAGTAGGAGTCCATTCGGAACTTTGCGCAATCCAGTAAAGATATCGGGTCGTTTCATTGGCATGATTACAAGCTCGTTGACTATTGCTTTTGCATCCTCCAACCCCGCAATATCCTTGAAGGTAACCGGCTGTCCAGATTCGATGATTTCATTCATAATTTTGTCCACTAGTTCTTTGTCCAGCCCACGCAATTCCTCTGGCAGCTCGTCATCATCACTACTAATCGAGCAAGAAGAGCTTGGTCTAGAAGAGGTCCCTCCACCACCACCCTTGCCTGACTGACCACTTCGTTTCGTAGAACCTCGTTCTTGTTTAACGCCTCCGCTTTCTTTGCGTTTTGCCTAAATTTAGATTAAATTCAAAAAATAAGTGAGTATAGAGGCATGGGAAACGGTTCACGGCAGTATGATACGATTAATGTGGTTGTTCATGATGAATGCAATGCTTGCCATTTACCTCTTCGGGGTTGCGTTTTGGTGGTTGAAACTTTCGTTTGAGGGAATCCCGAATGTTGGGTCCCTGGATTGGCTGTCGAGAGGGGTTATTTGACTGCTCTTGTTGAGGATCGTAAGGGTTATTGGGTTGTCGTTGATACGGATCACGAGGACCATATGAATCATTGTATTGATTGGGGTGCCGACATGGGCCTCCTTCGATTGCCCTTTGTTGTTCGTAACCATCGTTATCGTTGCCTGTCTTTCCAGAGGGATCTGAGTGAGCATAGTCACGTGCGGTTTGGAATGGGTTTTGCGTATTTTGAGCATTGTCCCAGGAGGAATTCATAGACGTATCCTGTCCTCCCCATGCAGAATTCGATACTGAATGGTTTGCAGGTTTGTGAATATTTCTCCTCATTCCGTCCACTTTTTGAGTTTGATCTTCCCATGTGGTTGGTACAGTGTTGCCATTGATTCCATGCTGACTCACTGGGCCGGTATCATGCTGCTCTTTTATCCACATACTATTTTGCTTTGTCTTAGCATAAGGATTTCTGGGTGGAGCCGACGCAATCCGTTCGCTATGGGCTTTATTGTTGCTATGATGAGGTTGTTGCAGGTCTGGTTGTCCACTTCCTGGTACAGCCGAGGGCAGTTTCGCCGGATGTATTGGAGGATGAGTCGACTTGGAGTTATATGGTTGATTTTTCTGACTTGCGTCCTCATCATCACTTTCCTCGTCATCGTCGTCGTCATCATCATCATCTGTATCACCCGAGTAACTCTGTGCACATTCTGGGTAATCATCGAAAAAGGCATCAGCTGCATCCTGACCAGAATCATTATCATTATGGATATTATCGAATTTTACATCTTTCCCAATTTCTGGTCGTCTCATTATTTCATTGAGCATTCTAGTGTGACTGCCGGAGGCACAATCTTTGTCCAACTCCCACATTGTTTGTTCCCACAATAATGACAGGCCATCTACATCATGATTATTGTCTTTGTCATCTGCAATTGCACTTTGAATAGAAGCAAGTTTACCCACTCGAGCAATCATAAGTTTTGATAAGATATGTCTTTGCTGATGTTCGTCTGGTAGACCCGTTTCCGAGCTCAAACTTCGTTCCAAGTCACTCTTCGCATTTTTGTACTGCACGAGCCATTCTTCATAAAGGGTTGGATAGTTTGGTCTTTTCTTCGACATTCTATTTGTTCGTTTCGATGTAATCACAATAGACCTGTTCTATCTATTGAGAGAAATCGCCAGTCATTCGATTTTTTGTGCAAAGATGCGCCCATAGAGATGTTTTGAGTTCGATTCTGAACAGTCAACAGGCTTGACCACACCATGATGGCTCCTGCATGCACATCTCGCCGTTTTTCTAGACTAGCAAAAGCCACAACACCAGAACTCTCAAACTCGCGCCAATTTTTTCTCCCGCCACCATCGACCTCTGCGCAACGTGGGTGCATGAAGCGAGTTGGTTTTAACCTATCCTTGCGCGGTACCTGGTACAGACCTCTACTAGAGAAACTCTCTCTAGAGAGTAGAGTGAGAGCCTCTCCTAAAAATTCTAAAACGGTTTTCTAAAGCTCTAGTAGAGAGTAGAGTCTCTCGCTAGTCTCTATTTTCTGAAAACATTCCTTGATCTCCTTAGGTCCGGGTTGCAGATCAGTCTGTCTAAAGAGTGAAGTAGAATGCAAGTCTGCTGATCCTGCAGTCTATAGTCCGTACTTTTACGGTTTAACCCTTGCAAGAGAATAATGGAGAAGATTTTTTTGTAGTTTTGAAATACAATTGCTGGTGACATGGTTGTTGTACATTTGGTTTGAATTCGCTTGATAGTACTTCAAGAAGCTACGGAGAAAACCGAAATGACTTACAAATAAAGGGTTTACAGTAACAAAAATTTCATATTTTTAATGTACATGTCTTGAAGACAAACTGGATTACATGGGTTCGAATATCTCTGTTGATACTCTATTGATACTCTTCTTTTCGCTCTTCTTCCTCTTCTTCAAAATCGAATGACAAGTTTTCGTAAAATATTCTGTGCCTTTCTTCGCTATCTACAGGTTTTAGTGCCACAAATGGCTCAACTAAATGTCCTCTTGCATCAAAGTAGATCTTGTCTACGATGCTTTTGTATCCATTGGCTGTTAAAAACCGTTGTTTCCTTCGGAACATGAGTCCCTCCAAATAATCTTTCATTCTCACCAAAAGTAACATATTGCAAAAGCCTGGTTCTTGCATTTTTGTATGAATTTGCCACCAAAGTTGACGTGTTTCAAAGACACGATTATGTTTACTTTCGATGGATTCTACCATCTTGTTTAGTAATACACGTTGCCAATCCCTATTTTGTGCATCACGTTTCCTTTGTATATCTTGTAACCGTTCCAAATCGCCCAAATAAACACCATGAAACCCATGATCACGAGAGGTGGCCCAGGTGTAGCTGTACAATGAAATTCAGAAAGAGTGCTATTGTTAGTGAAAGTTGTCGAAAGCAAAATTACAGAATTTACAAAGAAAACGCAGACAATGTCTACCCGAATAGATCGTACCCTTTCGGCTCAATCATGTATCGAAATTCCAATTCGTGGTCAGGATCAACAGGTTTGAGGTTTTTGTCTAGTCGATACAGCAGAGGAATTCCAGTTGGAATCGACATCCCCTTGATGTCATGATCACTAATGTTATCTATATGCTTTATGAGAGAACGCAATGTATTCGCATGCGACACTACAAGACATTTATTTCCAGAATGTAAAGAAGGAACAACTACCGTGTTGAAAAAGGGAAGTATTCTTTCGGTTGTGTCTTTCAGCGACTCTGCACGAGTTCGTTCTAATTGGTCCAATGACATCTTTTTGTATCTAGTTATGAACAAAAAGGCAAGCATACAAAATCTGATGAGTCCTTTCAAAAGAAAATCAAACGCAGTCCTTCTGTAAACAACTGGTTCTCACCTTCGATCATTCCCATGCCAATAGGGATGGTCATCTTCCATTCGTGGAGGACGCGTATCGTAGCTTCTTCTCATTTCCATTACAAGTGTTTGATCCAAGTCAAGCTCTTGGTACGCTGTATCTTTGTTATATCCTTGTAAACTCCCATAATGTCTTTCATTCAAACGCCAACTCTTGGTGATGGGAACCCAGTGTTGTTTAGCCATGTTTAGTGCCATATTTGTCGTGAATGAGGCGCGTTTCAAAACAGATGTAAAGGCGTGATCGATTTCAATATCATTTTCGAGAAGGAGTCGACCTGCGGACCGGGCTTCTACTTCACCCTTCTTGGTTAAATTGACGTCACACCAACCAGTATACCGATTCTGCCTGTTCCATTCCGATTCACCATGACGAAGCAATACTAGAGTGTAAACACTTTCTTCACCATACTCAGCTAGGCTATATGGAGGTGGTGCAGGATCGCTTGGTACACCACCTTCGACAAAGTGAGTCGAAGAATGTTTTCCACCAGAAACTCGGCCGTTATTTCTGCCATTATTTGCTAGACCTCTACTAGAACTCGAAGAAAAGAAACCCTTGTTTGAAAAAGATCGGAAAAATGTACATTTTTGCACCGCGTTGCTATACGCCATTTCAGCTCTTGCTTCCAGTCGTTGATGTTGATGCTGTTTATGATGCAACCATCGAGCAACATGTATTGACCTGTTCGGTAATGTATGCGAGAGGCTCGCAAATCCGACTCCGACCTCATTCATGATTATTTTGAATTCCGAAGAAAACGTGTCGACAAGAAACTGGTTGTTGTCAGGTATACCACACGTAGTCGTATAATCTGCATTGAATCTCTACCAGATATGATGTTTACAGGATACTCAAGCACCTGGCTGCAGCTGTCTCATGTACTGTACCTGGTACCTAGTATGGGTTAGGTGTACCAGTACCTGTACATAAAGTAATGAACAGTGGTTTGTATTCTAATGTACATTACATTTAAATGATCTGTACAAGGTACCAGAGGTAAGGTACATGTACCGTACCTGGTACCGGTACGAGTAAACCTGAATCCAGGGCAATTTGTCATGCATCTGGTGACGGGGGGGGGCGAGGTTGAACGTTGACGTGGAAAGAAGGCAAAGTTGCTGGTTTAAGCTCAGCCATCACATATTTTGACACGCCGTCAGTCCTAAGCAAAAGCAGATGCTGGGGGTGTAGCTCAGTTGGTAGAGCGCGTGCTTAGCATGCACGAGGTCGTCAGTTCGATTCTGGCCTCCTCCAATTTATCTTTTCTGCACCTTCAATAGGTTCGGCGCACTCTTAGCTTTTTTGGATCATTTTTAAGATTTCTGAGCTTAGAAAATAATGTTCTCACATCACCAAAGTTATAGAGGTGACCTAAAATTAATGTCCACCAGGACCATTGAGGCCTCTACATAGAACATTTTAACAGGCAGGGAAGTTTGTATCTGTTTTCGGTTTGCCTTTAGTTTATGATGTCACATGTATCCCCCCCTATTTTTGTTCGAAAGGTCAACTCTTTTCAATTAACCTATTCCTAATAATCTTAAAATATACTATCTATCAATTGGAAATTGTCCTTGATTGAACTCCTGGTTCTCCTTCAATTATTGATACCTGCATGTTTAATCCATGAAATCCTTGTCGTTTCACCAAATACCATTGGAGATGCCATTACCCTCTCCTTTCTCTGCCCGCCTCTTGTTAAATGCATAATGTGTACATTTTTTGTTGAGGTATTTGGTAAGACTGAGTTGTCATTTGCTTTGCATTTGTCTTTTTTTTTCCTCTGATAAAATTTTCTCATCCTCCTCTTTTTTTTTCTTATGTTTTTTTTATGTTCCATGATACCACTTCTGGTCTTTGTATTCTATCCATTTTTTGTAAACTTCCCATGCTTTGTTCTGGAACATCATAAATTTCATTCTCTCCAAAGGATGTTGTCTGGGGTTCTTTTCACTGTCCTTGTAGTGTTGCCTGAAGTTTTCTCCTGTCATTACTCCTTGGTTGAAGTATGGAAACAATTCGTGATTCCTTCCTGCATCCTTAACATGACGAAACAGTACTCTTCCATGTAGGACTCTAAGCATTTTAGCTGGTTTTCCTGAAGAGTCACCTTTCCTCAAGCTTCTTCTTCTCCTCTTCTAGCTTCTTTTTGTTGTTTTTCACAGAAATTACCTTGTTACACAAGGAGACAAGCTCTGCTTCTTTTATCATTGCCTGGGGCAGGTTGATGTCTGATGACAAAAGTTAACAAATAAATAGCAGTAATTGTGTTTTGGGGTAATGTACCAGGGTATCAAGTAATTACCTTGCACTACTAGTTAACATCCTGAAATATTACCTAGATCCACATACTGTGTCTCAATGCAGTACAGTACATAATAGCTAGGGTTAAGAATAAATTATAACGCAAGTTTTTTGAGAATATCAGCACTATCCCTACTGTTTGAAATGTGAATTGTTATCCCCTGGGGAAGAACTAAAAAAGGCTTAGTCAGTTGGTGGAGAGCCATTTCTTGGGGGGATGAGAAAATGAGCGGTTGCTTGTTGGTCAAAGATGTCCTACGAGTATTTTTGTACCAGCCTCACTGGTCCTTGCCCACCTGACAATTTTGCCCTTTTGATATCAAGACCCAAAATTTTAAAAATATTAAGGTTAAATTTAAGGTTATACTTGTACTTGCTTTTTAACATTAAGGATATCCTTATTCTTTCTTCCTCCATCTTCTTTCTCCCTCCACATGTCAAGCTTTGACCACACAATAACCAATAGCAATAACAAGAACCTCTAATGATATTGAAAATGGTCACATCAGCACTATCAATCATCACTTGCAAATGGACAACTTAGACTTCTCTTGAAGTATGGATACAAATATGGGAAGGCCATGTCAGCTTTGACAAACAAGGCATTATCATTGATAGCTGCAATTATGGAAGAACATGTACAGATGGATCAGTACATCAAAGACTGCATTTCTTTGATATAAAACAATTGTTATTTTAAAATAGAAAGGGGTTCAACTGTTGAAACATGTTCATTTTGTGACCTTCTCCACCTTTTTCTATTACCTCAAACATTATTACATACTGTACATTAAGGGTTAACCCCAACCCTTAATTTTTCATTATCCCCCCACTTAAAAATGTACGTGATTTGTACAAGTACAAAAAAATTTCAGGTTTGGCCTTCCAGCCCTTCAGACCTCAAAATAACCCTTATCCTAATAACTTCCCCAAAAAATATTTTTGGTTTTCCAGAGAGGTGCCATTTGAAAGCCCATCTAACTACCTGTTGATTAAGCCTATAAAAAGGTGAATTGGACATAATGGGGAAAAGGTAGAATTTTTCCACAACTTATGGGGCATTACTTCAGGGTGTGCCTCCAGAGAGTGTAGTAGTATTGGGGGATAGTTTTGCTTACAGAATGAGAAGAAGATCATATGAATGGGTGGATGTTTAATATTTTCCATGTTGGATGAATCATCTACTAGATTAAGAAGGTATTGTGAAATTACAACACAAATGATTTTTTAATCTTGGTTTTCAGGATAATATGTATATTAGAAATTCAAAAACAGTCTACTGTAGTGAAATATCTTTTTCTGTTTTTCATGCAATAATCCTTCCAAAAAAAATTCTGTTAGAACCACGAAGGTGCATGATCAAAGAATCAAAACAGGCAAAAAAAAGCTAGATTCCAAGCAAAGTTTCAAATAAGATCTAAACTTTTGCAAAACTGACAACTTTTTAAAAGCCCAGTTTTACAAAAACTGATCAATAGTGACAATTAATATGGTGCATAGGAGGAGAAGTGGTAGATATGTAGTAATCAATATGAAGGAAGAAGAACAGAACACTGAATTACTATTCCATACTATGGTATGATACTACCTAGCAACACTACTATAGTATGCTGGTGATGACCTCATTTGGTATCAATATGTTTGACATATTCTAGCTAGAATCAAATCTTACTTGATCTCTCTTAGTAGGCAGATTTACAGTACTGCAACATCACTACAGTCCTTTAAGCCAATTTGCTCCAATATTAGGTGTGTCTAGGCAGAAAAATCAGTCATTCCTTTCTCAAGCATATAATATCACATTTCTTCTATGTACCTACTGTTTTTTTCTTTCTTGAACAAGTCAACTTTTTTTTGTGGTATCTTTTGTGGTTTGATTTGATATGCCCATTATATCATGACACATTGATATTTTTACAAAATTTAAAGAGCAAGTCAGTAGGAAGAGAGAAACTATTACATTTTCTTCAAGTGTCATCTTACAGGAACACTAACAAGCAGAAAAGAATTCCTTGGTACTGAGGCCCCTGGCTTTTTTACCACAAAAAAAATTATAGTACTATTACTACTTGTTAGCAACCACAAATTTCAAGTTTGTTGAGTTTTAGTTGGTGGTATTATTAAAGATCTTCAGAGCTGGGTGGAAAGTATTTTGTATTAGTATAATAATTACCTAACAAGAATTCATTAAAAGAACTACAAATGAGAGTTTTGTTTGTCATCCTCTTTTTGTGTACTAACAGTGCCTCTCATACTCTACTACTCAAATCCAATCATACAGTATGGTTGGTAAAAGTGAATACTTATAAGATGGTGACAATAGGACCATCAACATCTCTTATTTTAGTCTTTAAAGAGATAAAAAAAACCATTACAGAATCCATGGTGGTATAACATCAAAACAACATTTCTACTGTCTCCTGTTGGGGTATGCTTCAAATATTTGTTAATCACTGTACTAACCAAATATATTTTATTTTGTTAGTAATGCCCTACAAGAGAATTTTCTGATTATAGTATATTCTTACACTTGTATAACATACATGAATTGTAAATAAAACTAATATGACAGTCACTTCTTCTACCTTGGGGAAGGGGCTTCATTTTTGTATATGAAATACTACAATATATATGAATGTGGGTTGAAGAATGAAGAGAATCATGATAACTGCACTTTGACCAAAAACCAAAAAGAGGATACATCAAAAAACTATGAACTACATATTTATTTTCCACCTAATATTAATTAGAGAAAAATGCAAAATAGATATTATGATGTAACTGTTATGAAATCCAAATGCATATTTTAAAGTTTTGTAATACACTTCACAAAGATATACCTTTTGAGACTGAACATGGTAGACCACATTTTTTCTCTTGCATACTTAGCCTTTTAAAAGAATGACCTCCAAAATACCAAATTGCATATGATGGTATATTTACTATAAAATAAAATAGCATATACAATCAACAACATGTAAATAAGAATACTGGTACAGTCCACACCTGGTAATAAGCAACAGCTGTTGCTAAAGGTTAATTGGAATAAGCAATTTCCTGCTTGGAATTAGAAGTGCTACTTATATGCTGACTTCATTAAACATAAATTAAGGGGGTAGAACAATTATTCATCGAGTTTTTTCACTCCTTGGCGAAAACACCCCCTTCGGAAGAGATTTTCCCTGCTTTCATCTAGAATTTTTTTTTATTTTTTCCATTCTTTGCCCCCAACACCCTGGGAATGCTCCGTTTCATCCCAAGATTTGGTCAGAAGCTAGTATCAAACCTTTCATATCGATACATA
>WKLE02004186.1:0-15737 GCA_014885115.2 Asterionellopsis glacialis
TATCTTTTAAAATTATGGTTTTAATATTTTCAAACTATTTACTCGTTTTATACTACAAAAGCATGTGCTGGGTTCTTATGGTTCTGGCTGTTGTTGTTGCTTATGTGCCCAGAGTGTCAAAATCACAAAACCTTCTAGTGCCAAAGCTTGTCCTAAACATGACCATGCACCCATACCAACCTTACCTGTCAAATTCAGACATGTTTCACCCAATAAGTCATCAAACTTTTGACAAAGCCCATAGGAATCGTTCACCAATGTACTTCCTACACTTTGCAAGGACTGAACCAACAGAATAAGACCACCTGCAAATGCGAGGGTATTTGCACTGGGGTGTAAACAATGTAACCATTTGACACTCCGGGGATTCCACCATGCAGTTACACAACAGTACAGGACCACCAAGGGTACGAGCATGACGTGCATGACCGATGCAATAGAGCAAAGTAGTATCCAAAGTGTAGATGTTTGAGCTGCTACACCGTTCGACCAAATTAATCTGGGTATTTGCAAAAAGTATACGGTATTGGTTGTGGATGACATAAAGGAGGAAGCAAAGCCTGTATATGTCACTTCAAAGAGTGGTAATGTTACGGATGGGATCCATAATAATATTGCAAGTAATCCAAACTCCCATGCGACAACAATTTGCCAAATTCTGATATTATTTGGTGACGATGTAGTTGCTTGGTTGTTTTCATCTATTAGTGTACCAGTGTTTCCGGTCGCTGGGACGTCAACTCCTTGTGGTTGAACTAATTGTTGCTGTACTTCCCTCGGGATTTCTTCTTCAAGCGACAAGTAGGAGTATGCACCATTTGCAGCGTGAAAGAATGAATATGTATTTGAATCTGATGGTGGTCTTAACTCCATATCGTGATCATCATCTTCGTCTTCACTTTCATTCTGACTATTTGCACTGCTCTCATGCCTATTCCTTCTCCAAAGTGATGATCTCATGGAGTCATCCCACTGATTCTTTCTCGAATGTGAAAATCGAAGAATCGATTGTAGAATCATAACTGCCGTCGTGCCCAACATATACGACACCAGTCCACCTCTAATTTTATTGTGGATGTTTACAGTTGTATCAGTCCAATGTAATTCGATAAAGGATGTTGATAAATCCAACATACATAGCACATATACAATCAACATACAAAATCTCATGGACCATTCCATGAATGAAAATAAAAGATTATTGTGATGATGACGATGAGTATGTGCTGCCACAATAGCAAAGGGTTGACCGACAAAGGCGATGCAGGGCAAAATAGCGGACAACACAGCTACCAGAATTACTAACACATATCGTTTTGCTTGTGCAAAGAGTGCAAGAGATGATCCCAAATCTATCACTTCAACGACTCCATCAACATGAGAATTGCCACTCAACATTAGTAAACTTTTTGTCAACCAATCAACTGTAAACACAACATGAGTTTCACACCATGGTGATGAAAGGTATGCTCCCCATACAAATCCAACATGCATCAATGCAAGTGTCCCTCCAATAACTGTTAACAAAGATTGTGTTTCATCAATAATAACTTGATGATTATTTCGTTGCTGCTCTTGCTGCTGTAGATCATCAAAATTACTGTCATCAAGAATTAGGATACCATTTTCATCAGATAAAAGGGCAGGATCACCGTCATCTGATTTCTGTACTAAAGACGCAATCAATCCTTCAGATTCTTCGGTATCTACATTATTATTGGGTCCTAACGATAGGCAAGGTTTTTCTTCACTGTCATCTGCAGCAAGTAAAGGAGTTGTTAGTTCCTTTTGCTGAAGATCATTTTCATTCTCCATTGTTCTATTCCTCACTCTTTCAGAATGCCTGTGTGTTCCCTTCCGTCTCTTTTTATATCGGTCTCGCTGTTTGTTGGTTAGTGTCTTGAGTGCGTTGCGTTTTTTCGATCGCGGTGCAGAGAGTGGTCGTGTCTGTCGAGGAGAAAGTGTGTCAAGAAGAGAAAACAAGAAAAAAGAAAAAGAAGAGGGCCTAGCCGAACACAGACGTTCGATGTGACTTGATTTCAGTACCGTAAATTTTAAACGGAAACCAATCTAAATTTGGATCAGACAAGCAAAAATATCTGGCCCGTACGTTGTACATATTATTATACTTATGTTTTGTATCGTCTATTCTACATGATTTAGTATGTATCACCTACCATTCGTTAGTTTTTCGTGCGGTTCGTTCTGTCTGACGGTTTCTGACGTTTTGAGGCTGGTGATAAAGAAATTTTGATGTATGTACGTTTTTTTCCTGTGATTTTGAGCCAAAAGGAGCAATTTCCTCCGGACGAAGAATGATGGCTTCACTCACTCACTCACTCTAGTCCAACACCCCATCGATCTGTGTAAAAAAAAACATTTTTTTTCTCTCGATCGACAACGACATTGATGTTGGATAGAGTCACTTCGTCAAGCCAACTTGCAACCAAAAAAAGTAAATCCAATATCGTAAAACACAGCCAATAAGTCACAGTTGATTTCTCAAGAAAGCGTCAATATCCTCATTCAAGATAATTTGATTGCATTCTGCCACCACGCACCTCCCTTCAGTGATTGTTTATCGCGATCCCTTTTCGGTACAACGGACGACGTACATTCGGTGCGGGTGTCTACGAGTGAAGTTCGTGAAGCACTGCTCATCTGCCAGAATTCTATTTTTGACTGACGACGACAACAACATCAGTGATAGATAAAATTTGTGCACAGCATATTCACGGCACCAATAACATCATAAAAGTTGCGAGTGCATCAAAGGAAATCTAACGTTGGACCCTGAAAGATACAAAACGATGGTACTACCAACAAGAAAAAGAAGAAGAGACGATGGACTTCGTAGTCTAGTTATGGTGTTCTTCCTACTTGCAGTAACACATACAACAACAATATCGCATGGCGTGTCAGCATTCCAATCATCGTTGTTTCCAATAGCGTTCAACAGTAGAAAATCTATACAACAAGAAGAAACAACCAGTACAATATTTTCTACAGCTGCTGAGTGTAATAGAAGATGTTTCAACAGAAGAGCAAACATACACCTGTTGGCAGCCAAGAAGAAGAAGAAAAGTGCAACGGGAAGTGCCAAGAAAAAGAAAAAGAAACAGAACAAAAAGGGATTCACATCACTGAGTGCTCGGTCTCTGGATGATAATGGATTACAAATCGTTACTGATGAAGATGGGCGAGTGACAGCTCGACCCGCCAACGTCCCTACTATCTCAGTCGCGACGGTAGAAAAAGAGACTGATGAAAGTAATGTTGAAACAAAAACAGTTCAACAAGCAGCATCACCTGTCGGTGAATCAAAACACAATGATGCCACTGCATCAGAAACAAAAGAAGAAGCTACTAAGATCGCACGAAATATAGATGAAAATACACCAATAACGAAAAAAGAGCAAAAGACAAAGGAAGGTATTGAAACAGATGTTATAAAAGATGACCAATCAAAACTAAACAAACCTGTGACAATGGAAGAGGCAGAAACAATCGTTGCTGAAGTAATGGCTAAAGTTGTAAGGGATACGGTAAAAGAGCAATCTCGAATCGTAATAAAGAATAAAAAATCAAAAGACAACAAAATGGCAGCACTTGCCCAAACTGAACCACGAGTGGAAAAACAGACATCAATAAAAACGGGTAATGACGCAACAGGAGTTGTCGATGTTGTAACAGAAGTAAAAGAACAAAGGACTGATACTCCTGTTACAAAAAGCAAGTCTTCCACACCAGATGAAACCAATACAGCAGCTAACACTGCAGAGACCAAATTAGTTTTGAAGAAACCCAAGTTGATTGTTGACCAACCTGCCAAGGTGGTACCTGTGTCGGGATTTAATGTTGTCTTGACACATTGTACAGCTGATTTCGACACTCTGGCTAGTGCTGTTGGACTCGCCAAGCTGTGGTCGGCCAATACCAAAGACTCGCTAGATGGAATCGACGCACCGAAGAAATATGATTCATCTTCGGATGTTCCGACATTCGTTGTGCTACCGAGGGGTGCGCATCCTGGTGTTCAACGATTCTTAGCCCTACATAAACACTTATTTCCAATCCGAAGCTTGAAGTCCTTACCATCTGATTTGTCCGGATTGAACCGATTAGGTTTGGTCGATGCCCAACGGAGAGACCGTGTTGGACCTGCTGAACATTTGCTTGGTTGGGCTAAACGAGTAACAGTTGTAGATCATCACGTAGATGCCGAAAGTGATATTCCGGAAGCTACGGATTACGTTGTAGACAAGGTGGGGTCTGTTTCAACGTTAATTGCTGAAAGATTAAAGGAGGCTGGAATTGACTTGACAGAAGCAGAATCAACTCTCATGGCACTTGGCATTCATGCAGATACAGGATCTCTATGTTTTGATTCTACAACACCCCGTGATGCCATGGCGTTAGCTTGGCTCATGGGTCAGGGAGCCAGTCAAACTGCTATTGCTGAGCACGCTCTGTCATCCCTGTCGCCGGAACAACAGGGAGTATTGACACAAGCCCTCATAAATATCAATTCAACTGAGATTCATGGCGTTACAGTCTCTAGTGTTCTTTTAAGTGCCGATGGTTTCATCAATGGTCTTGCTGCTGTGACACATGACGCGTTAGAACTTAGTAGTAGTGACGTATTTCTACTTGCTGTTGTGTATGAAGCACGTTCTGGTGGATCAAAAAAAAAATCCAAAAAAGAAGGGGAAATTCGTATGCAAGCCCAGCTCTTTGAAGCAAAGACTTCAGAAACACCACATCCAATGGAAGCAGGAGCATGGATGGGAGGAGAGATCGCTCTCAAGAGAAGGAGACTACAAGCTTCATTCGACAGAAAGGACATCGACGGATCTGGATACTTGGATCGATCAGAAATTGCTGCTGCGTTAGCTTCTTCGGGAGTTATTACAAGTGAGGAATCAATCAACACCATATTTGATGCGATCGACACCGATGGTGATGGACAAATTGATTTTGAAGAATTTGTAACTTTTGCATTAGATGCTGAAAAACGCAAAACAGAAGCTGATAAATTATCGGGGAAGCGGGCATCCACCATGATTATTATTGGTAGAGTTAAGTCTGGTGTGAACGTGAAACAAGTTAATTTGAATGATCTCTTTGAACCCTTTGGCGGTGGTGGCCATCCCAAGGCTGCGTCTACCACAGTTCAATTGGGTGATGACAGCGAAGCACAAGGTGTATTACAGGGAATAGTAGATGAGTTGATTGGAACTAGCCTGCTCGAGCAACCTACGGTTGGAGATTTCATGACTTCGCCAGTGTTATCGGCGAAGCCAACCATGACTGAAAAACAAGTCGAAGATCTTTTCACTCGATATGATGTCCGAGCTTTGCCAGTTATTGATGACAACAATGATGTTGTTGGTTTGGTAACATACAAAGAAGTAGCAGCTGCCAAACAGCGTCTGTGGAATAAGGAGCAGAAAAGGTTGCGAAGGGAGGCACAATTAGCAGCCGAAGGGAAAACAATGGAAAATAATAAAGCGCAAGATCGCAAATTGGGCAGTGCTTTGAAAGGGTGGATGAAACAACATGTCCAACTTGTTGAAGCAAGTTCCACCATGGCCGAGGTAGAAGCTATCCTTCTAGAGACTGACGTTGGTTGTATTCCTGTCGTTGCAGATGGGACCAAACAACTCCTTGGTATGGTGACACGAACTGATGTCCTTCGTCAACATCGGTACTACCCATCTTTGCATTATCATAACAAAGGCTTCGCTGATTCTATTGCCGCAAGGAAGCCAATAATTGAACTGCGAAGAAAATTGAAACAGTTTGATATTGATGAGTGACCACTGAAATCTATGGTCAACATTCTTCAAACCTTGAAAACTGACAGCGACATTAACTACTAATGAACTGGCAAAATAAAAAAAAGCTATTTTTATGAACGGTATTTATTATTGTCTAAACTTTTTATTTTAGTATTGCTTTAAAAATTTGCATTTTCTCTATGTATGTGAAAAATTGATGTATTAGTATCGCTTGTGATTGTTTTCTTTACTCCTCGGTAGAGGTTTCGTTGTTCTTGGTTGCTCGCAAACTTGTTTCGAATCTATCGCTAGTTTCACCACGACTTTTTAATGAATCAATTGCTTTCTTCTCTGCCTGCCTGATGGGCACCTTCAATGCATCACCAGCTACGTCAATACAATCTGATTTTGTGACGCGAAGTCCATTAGTTCCGAGGATAGCATCAAGCTCTGCAACGGCAGGAAGTTCAACTTGCACATCATCACCCTCAATGCGGATAGGGAAGGTGAGGATCTGAAGATCACCTCCAAGCTCTTGGCCATCAGCGAGAGCGAAGTTCTTCTTGTGCAATGGGCATGCAACCTTAGCAACATCGTTGGCATCACCGATAATACCTTGTGAAAGAACGAAGGCTTGCTTGTGAGGGCACATATTCTGAGTGCAGTACCACTCGCCACGTTTTTCGTTATTGAAGACAGCGAGCTGGGTGTCCCCATACAGAATAGGAGACCCAACATTGGGACTAAAGTCTGAAGTTTTGCCAACTGTGACCCAAGATTTTTCTGAGCGAGCAAAAATGTCATCATCGGGAGCTTCCCACATAGTTTGAGCCTCGCCATCCTTTGCCCAGTCGGCAGGGCGGTTTTGGCCACGCATATCAATGAACTCAATCATCTTTTCCTTGGGCACGTTAGTATCAGTGTTGACGAATTGTTTGAACTTCTTTCTTCTCTCGGGATCTTTGACAACCTCAGCCCATTCATCATGATAGGTATCTACCAAGTGTTGCATGCGGGTGTCAAGCTCGTCACAGATTCCTAGGGAGTCTTCAATAATAACTTCCTTGAGATGTTCAATGGGGCCACCACCGTTCTTTCCGGATGGTAATTTCGCCTGCCAAGGAGCAGTACGTTCGAGCTTATCAGCAGTAAGAATGTAGTACATGATGTATCTGTCCAAGTACTTAATAACGGTATCTTCATCGATGTCAGTGGCCAAGAGTTGTGCATGTACGGGGTTTACACCGCCGTTACCACCAACATACAAGTTGTATCCATTTTCGGTAGCAATCATTCCGAAATCTTTTCCTTGGGCCTCGGCACACTCACGGACGCAACCAGATACTGCACTCTTCATTTTGTGTGGTGATCGGACTCCCTTATAGCGATTTTCTACGCGGATGGCAAAAGAGACGGAATCTTGGACACCATAACGGCACCAAGTAGACCCAACGCAAGACTTGACTGTACGAAGTGCCTTTCCGTATGCATGACCGGATTCGAATCCAGCCTTGCCAAGATCTTCCCAGATATCAGGCAATTCGTATTTGGCAGCACCAAAAAGATCAACACGTTGGGCACCGGTGATTTTTGAGTAGAGATTGTATTTCTTTGCTGTTTCACCAAGAGCAATGAGCTGATCAGGCATTAGCTCACCACCTGGAACACGGGGTACAACGGAATAAGATCCACCGCGTTGCATGTTTGCCATGGAACGATCATTGGTATCTTGGAGGGCATCACGGCCATCATCAATGATAACACCATTGACAACTGAGGCGAGAATGGAGCCAACAACAGGTTTACAGATTTCACAACCATCTCCGTGTCCGTGCTTAGCGAGGATCTTCTCGAAGGAATCGACAGAATTAATGTCCGGATCGGTGCGAATCAAGGCCATAAGTTCAGGACGAGAGTATGCGAAATGTTCGCACATGTGATTTGAGAGCGATCCACCGAGGGATTCAAGCTCTTGCTTCAGAATCTCCTTGACATCGTTTTCACAGCCACCGCATCCAGTTCCAGCCTTACTGCAACTCTTGACAGCCTTAAGGTTAGCGTTGTCTACACCAAGCTCACGAATGCTTTCAGCAATCTGTCCTCTGGTGACATCATTACAAGAGCAAATCTGTGCGTTGGGGTCAGTTGATACGGATTCTTCGAGTTCAACAGCACCGCGAGCAGAGGGAGGGGGGAGAAGCATTGCTGGGTTCTCCGTTAATTCCGCGTCGCTGCCAACTGCAAGCTTGTGAAGAACAGCGTAATCGGAAGCATCGCCGACGAGAATACCACCTCGCAGTTTATTTCCGGCCTTATTGAAGATGAGTTTACGGTAAACTCCACTGATAGGATCATTCCAGACCAGTTCTGTTACATCTTCGTCATCAGGTCTTGGTTGGTTAACTCCAAAGGATGCAACATCGCACCCAAGAAGCTTGAGTTTGGTAGAAAGATCGGCACCGGTAAAGCTTGGGAGTTCGTCAACGCCAACATCAATGCCCAACTCTTTGGCAACCTGCTTGGAAGCTACGTCGGCCATTACATATCCAGGAGCAATGAGTCCGTAAATGAAATTGTTGTAAAGAGCGCATTCGCCGATAGCATATACATCCTTGGCAGAAGTGCGCATTTGTTCGTCGACTACAATACCACCACGCTCACCGAGTTCAATGGCTTCATCGTCACGACAAAGTTCGTCGCGGGGTTTGATACCACAACTGACAACGATCATTTGAACTGGGAGGTCATCCCAATCCTCATTGGAGAATCGGAGAGCAGAGACGGGTGCTGTGGATTCAGCATCAGTAGATCCGTCGGTACCGACAAAGGATTCGGTACGTGCACCGCAGTGAACCTTGAGCCCCATCTCTTCAATTTTGCCAACAAGAGCATCATGACCGCCTTGGTCAATTTGACGGCACATTAGAATGGGAGCAAATTCGATAATGTGAGATTCAAGGCCCATATCGGCAACAGCTTTGGCAGCTTCAAGACCAAGAAGACCACCACCAATAACGGCAGCAGACTGAACGTTGTTGTCCTTGGCGTACTTGAGCATTCCTTCGAGATCTTCAATAGTTCGGTAGACGAAAACTCCAGGACGTTTACTTCCTGGAATTGGAGGGACGAATGGATAAGATCCAGTTGCCATGACAGCAACGTCGTAGGGGATAGCCTTGCCGGATGCTCCGGTAATAGTTTTAGATTCGGTATCAATGGAAGTTGCCTTGTCTCCCAAGAGAAGTTCAACTCCATTTTCATCGTACCATGCAGTGCGACCGTCTTCGTCGAATTCAGAAGTCATGGAAAGCACGGATGGATCACGAGTTTCAAAGTATGATGTAAGCTTAACGCGATTGTAGGCAGCTCGGGGTTCCTCGCAAAAAGTAGAAACGACGCATTTGCCCTCTGTGTCAAGTTCGAGAATCTTCTCCATGAATTTTTGGCCGACCATACCGTTACCAATTACGACGACGCGTTTTTTTTCGTCGTTTTCTGCCATAGATAGACTCGACTTCGTGCGAAAGGACGAAGCTGAGCGCACACCAAAATTAGGTGTAGTAAATGAAGTCACGCATGGTGACAATGTCAAAGCGAGGCCAACGTAGATAGATAGCCTCATGATCAGAGTGTTTGTAAACTCGAACAAAAATTATGCTTCGTTCTGGTTTGAGTGAAAAAGTTGCAACAGAATTTTGATGGAAGAAGAAAAGAAGATACAGATCCCAGGATTGCGGAGGACAGGAAAATGGTTTTTCTTCTTGTTCTTCTTTCCGGCTCTTTGATGGGTACAAAGAACCTGTTCTCGTTTTAAATTTGAGGTGTCTGCCGTAGATTTTCGTACAGATGCTACGCTATACCATCTGGATTGAACAAGCGGAGTTCTTATTTAACTGATGGCCCTTGTCACATCGAAGACATAGTGAAGACATCTGGGTTCGCGAGGAGACAGGAAGAGAAGCAAGTTCGGGAACTTTGGTGATCGTTGAGATCTGATCAAACTTCAAGCCCTTTATACACAAAGAGCGTCGAAGTTCGCGATCTTGCATCGGCATTTCAACAAAGTCTGGCAGATAAGAGGAACAAGATATTTCTTATTTAAAAATGGGGCAACATCAATACTTAAACCTGTTGGCAAGACAATATCGTATAAATAAATACCTTATGTACTTAAAATTATACACGTTAATGGCATACATAAGATATATATGTTAGTATACATGTATGGATGATGGTAATAATATTATACTTTAAAAAAAGGTCTACCGACTGACTACTCCTATTACCAGGTACTGTAAAGTAGGATGTCTGTACCTGGTAACGCGAGAAAAATTGCATTCGTACAAGGTAACTGCTGGTACCGCTGCTCCGCCTGAGATCTCAAGTGGGAGTGTCTAATATTGAAGACAAATTCGAAAAAGGAGTACAAATTCTGAAAATCTTTTTCGCATTTATACTGATTCCTGCATAATAGATCTCCCTCAACAACTCAAGCAGAGAGCCTAAAAAGTAAATAAGAAACTCGAGTCGACTAGTCCTACCTAAGGTAGATGATTATTTCATCAGTTCAAGCTTCAAAATGGTGTCGTCAATTACAAAGCATTCGATCGTCCCAGATATCGTTTTATTTCCCGCCTGGATTCTGTTATCTTTAGATTTTCCGTTATGCTAGAAACTAAAGGTCAATCTCAACGGAGTCCTTTCATTCTAGCAAGTTTGTTCTGGTTGCTTTTTCAAATCGAATACCTAGTGGAATTCGACTTCAGGAACTCCAACGAACAGACTTTGGAGAATGTTTCTCATCTCCCTTCTGCGTCTTTGATTGACAAAGAATTACCTGGTGCTGAAATATTGGAACTTCCTTTGAATCATTGTTGCGGATTATCTTCTTCGGCAATCATATCACGGGCGATCGACGTACATGAGAGCTACCAGGATAAAGATCCCACAAATCGACGTCATGTACCCCTTGTTATGATGTTACATGGATTTCCCGACACATCACTTACGTTCAATGCAAGTATTCACAAGCACTTTTCTGAAAAAGGTTTTGATGTTGTCGTCCCGACAATGCCTGGATATGAGCCATCATCAATACGACCACTATACTTTGTTCCGGGAATAGCGGAAGACTTGCGCCTTTGGCTCCAATATTTTAATCGCACTACGGTACATATAGTTGGTCATGATTGGGGGTCTGTTGTTGCAACAGAGGGGGCACGACGATTCCCACATATGATGACGACAGTAACTCTGATAGCGGTACCAGCAAATGTGTTACAAGGCTTTTTAGTTACACCTCGTCAGTTGTTGCATTCGTGGTACTTTTTTTTCTTCCAACTACCACTAGCGCCTCTATTATGGTTGAAATACGGCAATGGTGTCAACTACCTCCATCAATCCTGGGGCAACTATTCAAGTGATGATATCCCACCCGTCATCGACGACGGCCCTACCAACGATCCGTATGGTGAAAGTCTGAAAGCTGTGTTTTATGGTGGAAATAATACTGCGGGGGTATTGGCATCGACCATATCCTACTATCGGCAGAATTTCGGTGTACTCCTTATTTGGCCACTACTGTTTTGTATGGTGATTACTGGCATGGGTACCTTTTGGGGATCTTCATGCTTGATTTCTTTGTTATTATTTTTTAGCCTTTGTGGTCTCTCCGCTTTAGCTTCCACAATCTGGATGATGATTTTGAAAAATACTACTACTGCGCTTGATATTTTCAATGCAGTCAAAGTTTCAATTGGTCAAGTTGTAGAATCATTTCAGCTTGCCAGCTCGCTCGCTACTGAGTTTCACGTGCCTATCTTGGGAATAGCTGGTCTCCAAGACCAGTGCATAATGCCAAAACTCTACAACATATCCATGTTGCAGCAGCGGCACCTGTTCCATGCTGGAATGGATGTGGTATTTGTTCCCAATGGAAGTCATTGGGTACACAGAGAGTGGGCACAGGGACTCTGTAGTATATTGGATAAATTTTGGGATTCGTCCGCAACAAAAAAGTGAAATGGGTTGAATCATAAGTTGCCATCTAGAAACAAAAGAAAACCTCCCACGTTTGTGGTGACAAGTATGACATCAATGCTATGTATTCTTCTGCATCTTTTTTTTGCAGGTCTTTGGTGTTGGCTTCTATGGCTCTACTCTTGATTGGCATCATTTAAAGGTAAACCAAAGTAGAAAACATAAAAAAATATCTAGAAAATATCAAAAGTTAACTGGCTCGTGCTGATGTAGGTTTTTTCGATAGTAAAAATGAAGGAATTTGACGTTATCTCCGCAAATTATGTATATTGTTGTGTTTGTAGAGTAGAAGAATTTCAAATTCAAAATGAAGACACTCAAATAAGATTAATAGCGATTTGTTTTCTGATTTTACATTTTTTACCCGACTAAAAAAGATATGAAACACGCAGCTGCTGCTTCGTGGCTACTCGTTACAGCCCCATTGACAACCCAAATAACGATTGCAAACACTTTTAAAAATCAAGCGTTTCTGCCATTGTGATTTCGGAGTCATCATTTTCAAATGGATGCGAGAGCGTCTTTAACAGGCAAAATTCCGTCGACAAGTGTAATTGATTTTCCAATTGTGTTCGGTGCGTTCAGCAGTCCTACCATCGTTTCTGCTACGTTATCTCTGCTAGCACACAACCTTTCTACCTTGCCATCATGGCTACCAGGAAGAGACCGCACTGCGGCCTTTTTCTCATTTGTTGTCAAACTATCCTTTAGGTCATCTTCTCCGTGAATAAGACTGACTTTAATAAGACCAGTACCAGGCTTGCCGTTTTCGTCATCTACAAGTCGTCCAGGACAGAGAATCGTCCAATCAAGAGGTCGTCCATGCAAATGCGACTCTTTCAAATAAGTTTCTGAATGTGCCTTGAGTCTGTGCCATGCTGAAAGTGGACCTGAAAGATCTGTAGAATCGGTCGACCGTCGAGTACCCATAGGATCTGAATTTATTCCTGAGAGAAGAATAAATCGTTTGACAGATTTGGATTCTTGCGATGCCACAACAGAATGGACAGCACTAAGATAATCAATCGTAACTTTCTTCAGTGGTGGTCGACTTCGTCCTGCACCTGCGGCAAATATAACAGTATGCATACCCTCAACATCTTCTACTGTAGGTGCGGCAGGCCCACCCATTGATGGTGCATCCAAATCGCCCACAATCCACGAGACACCCATGTCATCAAATTTACGGGCCTGTGATACATCTCGTATCATTGCTATGGGCTTGTACACCTTTTGAGGATCCTCATGAAGAAGTCGCACAACCCGTGACCCTGTCTGACCATTAGCACCGATCACTAAAACTCGATGCGAACTTGAATCGTCAGGACATCGTTCAGTCTCTGGTAAAGAACTCTCTGTTACTGCTATGGAAGTTTTAGACTTGGATGAAGCATCTACATCATTCATTGCAAATGCTGCCTTTGCTGGACTAGTCAAAAGTTGGAGAAAGAACAAGCTGTTGAAAAAGGTACGCCGGATATTGCTGCACTTATTACCTCCGATAGATGTCCATAAAATCAACGAAGTTGACGATCGATACTTGAGGGATGTAGATGGTGGAGTAAAACCAAAAATACAATTAAATCGGTAGTGTGATGTTACAAAGAACAGTACAACAATAAGCTTGACAACTCCCCCAGACATCCTATTTAGAGTTATTCTCCTTTCAGTTTTTAGATGGCAAATATTCAAATAAGATTTTCCTTTCAATGAATCTGTAACTTCGCCGTCAAAAAGAAGCGGTGCAAAAGTTTGTTCTTTTTTTGTGATGCCACACACAAGGCACAAGCGTGAGTGTCATGCATGGAGAGAACAAGATGAACCGAAAGAAGTCGAGCCATCACATACACGGTAGCGACACAAACCTGCGGACAGGCTTGCATTTTGTGGTTGTGTGATAGTTGGATACCACTCTCTCTCTCTAGAGAGAGCACCTACTACTGAACCGTAGAAAGGATCCCATTAGGACCAGCTTACTAACTATTGTCCGACCTACAGATACTCGAATTACATAATTTCATACTCGTACTTGTATTAATACAAGAGTATATAGCAGGCTCAACGTAGTTCAAGGTACAGCTCTGAAGCTACCCAAAAAGAACAAAGACAAAAAATACTCTCGATACTGGGATCGAACCAGTGGCCTTAAGATTAACAGTCTCACGCTCTACCAACTGAGCTAATCGAGATATCTTTGTTGTGCTGAGACAGCAGTTATCAAAATATAATATCTCTGTAGAAATTCTATAATGATTCACAACTGACATCTCTAACTGATCAACCTTTCTGGTTGAAGGGCATGTTTGGATAATATTTTGACTGCTTTTTGTTGGTCAGCTGCTAATGATTAGAGTGTACTCTAGAGGACTTAGACTAACTGACTGCTGACTTTACAACCACAAGATATTTCATTACTTTTCCACCACTGACAATATATATATATATATATTGATTTTTTAAGTACCTGTACTACTTCAGTGGTTGACACAGGATAAAAAGGATATGGACATGGAAACCCAGCAGTATTTCAAGCATTGTTGAGTGGTGTGTCATCTGTTGTTGTGGTTTGTGATGATTCAATAAGAGAGTCACAAAAACATACACAAGTATACAGGGGTGCTCCTTGATTTTTACCAACTTTCAGCGTAACCCTTAATTTACCAACTTAAAACTTCTTCCTTATTTCTGGCAAATTACTAAAAATAAAAAAATAAATGGCCTTAGCACACTAGATTATTACCAAGTTTTAGTACTTGGTAAATTAGTATGAAGTTAAGTTAATAATAGTTGGTAAATTACGTATAACAGATCACTAGTAGTATTATATATTGACATGAGAATTCATAGAACCTATGCTCTTTTCTAGTAAAAATTGCTTTTTACATCTTTTTCCACCTAATAAATTTGGGCTCCTACTTCCAGGTCATTTACTTGTGTCATCATCAACATACCTGGTATGGATTGCAGTCATAGAGTAGTACAGTAGTCAAAATAGTCTATTGTACATGTATTTTAATGTCTTTGCTATAGGGAGATTTTTGGAAAAGTTGGATGTAGGGAAAACAAGATTTCTTTATTAAACATAGTGTACCTAGCACTTCACCAATTTATTTTTAAACAGGTCTTAATTGGTCCAGATTACTGAAATTTGTTCCTGAAGTAAGTTCAGCGAGTCGTGTAATTTACCAAAAAAAAGGGGCTTGGTGTAAAGATCAGTGAGCACCCCTGTAATGAATGCTTTATCATCAGGAACTGCTGGAATTGAAGTATCATTAGGAAGAACTATCATAAAAACAATGTAAGTCTACTGTATATCACACCTGATCTTACCTGGATCTACACATCATCATCCAGCGGTGTCAACAGATTAAAGAAAATCATTTGCGCTATTGTGCTAATAATAGAGATTAAAAAAGGCGGATTGACTTTGTCTCTCGATACTGGGATTGAACCAGTGGCCTTAAGATAACAGTCTCACGCTCTACCAACTGATCTAATCAAGATGGCGGTTGATGCACAGACACAAAAAGTTATAGGCTTTAAATTGATGTTTTGGGTCTGCCGTCTTGCGCAGATCGACCCCGACACAACATAATAATATATATAAATATATTAAGGTGTCCAGGCAAATTTGGGACAACTCAAATGCGCGCCCGCTTGTTCCCCAATTTCTAAATCGAAAATTGGGTGGCAGCGTTTTTTGGCAGTTGGGCATGCATTTGAAGAGATTGCGCATTTGGTTTTGATGACTGGTGTCCAGGCAAATCTGCGACAACTCAAATGCGCACCCAACTTCTTATCCATTTTGGAAAAGTGAGATTCTGTCTGACAGCCAATAGGTACGTACCGTCTGACAGGCGGTACAGTACCTGGACTGTATTTTCAGAACTCCTTTTTACAGGAAGAGAAAAAAGAAGA